>JAPFQT010000233.1:0-299186 GCA_027627225.1 Congeria kusceri | reverse complement strand
AGAGGTTTGAGGTGGTCTACACCGACATACCGGAGCTCAGTGCCTACGGTAAGTACCGGTTTGAGGTCGTCCGCACGGACATACCAGAGCTCAGTGCCTACGGTAAGTACCGGTTTGAGGTCGTCTACACCGACATACCAGAGCTCAATGCCTATGGTAAGTACCGGTTTGAGGTCGTCTACACCGACATACCGGAGCTCAGTGCCTACGGTAAGTACGGGTTTGAGGTCGTATACACCGACATACCAGAGCTCAGTGCCTACGGTAGTACCGGTTTGAGGTCGTCTACACCGACATACCAGAGCTCAGTGCCTACGGTAAGTACCAGTTTGAGGTCGTCTACACCGACATACCAGAGCTCAGTGCCTACGGTAAGTACCGGTTTGAGGTTGTCCGCGCGGACATACCGGAACTCAGTGCCTACAGTAAGTAACGGTTTGAGGTCGTCTACCACGACACACCGGAGCTCAGTGCCTACGGTAAGTACCGGTTTGAGGTCGTCCACACGGACATACCGGAGCTGAGTAATATGAGTCAGGCTCAGAGGTTTGAGGTCGTCTACACGGGCATACCTGAGCTCAGTGCCTACGGTAAGAACAGGTTTGAGGTCGTATACACCGACATACCGGAGCTCAGTGTCTACGGTAAGAACCTGTTTGAGGTTGTCTACACGGACATACCAAAGCTCAAAGCCTATGGTAAGTACCGTTTGAGGACCTATACACCGACATACCAGAGCTCAGTGCCTACGGTAAGTACCGGTTTGAGGTCGTACACACCGACATACCAGAGCTCAGTGCCTACGGTAAATACCAGTTTGAGGTTGTATACACCGACATACCAGAGCTCAGTGCCTATGGTAAGTACCGGTTTGAGGTCGTCTACACGGACATACCAAAGCTCAAAGCCTACGGTAAGTACCGGAACAGTAATATGAGTACCATTATTTAATGTAGAATAGCAATGTGCTTTATAAAGTAGGTACAGTAAAACCCCACTAATATGACCACCATATGTGATCTCAATTGTGGGGTGGTGGTATTACTGAGGTATGGCAGATAACCAAGTCAATTCATGCGTATGACTGTGTTAATCGAAAATTTTTTGGTAAACATCAAGTATGAATGGAAAATAAATATTTCAAATTGTTTTCCATTTATTGTTTTATTGAACACTTAACCTGAGCTCAGTGCATATGGTATGTAGACAAGTATTAGTTACAAAAACAGAAAATATAATATGGTTAACAAACGTAATTTCATATTATTGACAAAAATAGACAAAACTAATCATGAGCTCACTGTAATGGTAAGTACAGATACTATTAGTACAGTATTTGTGTGATTTAATGAAGAATTGCTATGTGCTTTTCAAAGCCTATGGTTATATGAGTTATGTATTATGGACGGTATGACTAAACACCGAAAACCCACGAAAACCTACATCAAATAAAAAGAAAAGCACTCGAAAACCTGCTAGTAGCAACGTAAACCTACTACAAATAACGAAAACCCACGAAAACCATATTTTAACGGCGAAAAACCCGTGAATTGTGCACAGTTCCAAAACTTCCATTGGTTTTCATGTGTTTCCTCTGGTTTTCACGGTTTTTCGTTAGTTTAAGTAGGTTTCCTTGAGTTTTCGCAAGTTTAAGTAGGTTTTTGTATGTTTCCGTTGGTTTTTGCTGATGAGATTCGTGTGTTTCATTGGGTCTTTGCAGGTTTCTGTTAATCAAGTAGGTTTGTGTGGGTTTTTGCGGGTTTCCGGTGTTAAGTCATACCATTGCATGGAGGTTTATTGAACTCGGTGCATAATTCGCCACCTTAGTATCACATGGGCCTATCTGCACGTTTTACACATTTTAGATTGGCCCTTGTAATCCTAATGTGGCCCTTGTAATCCTAAGGTGGCCCTTGTAATCCTAAGGTGGCCCTTGTAATCCTAAGTTGGCCCTGGTAATCCTGAGGTGGCCCTGGTAATCCTAAGATGGCCCTTGTAATCCTAAGGTGGCCCTTGTAATCCTAAGGTGGCCCTGGTAATCCTAAGGTGGCCCTGGTAATCCTAAGGTGGCCCTTGTAGTCCTAAGGTGGCCCTGGTAGTCCTAAGGTGGCCCTTGTAATCCTAAGGTGGCCCTTGTAATCCAAAGGTGGCCCTGGTAATCCTAAGGTGGCCCTTGTAGTCCTAAGGTGGCCCTTGTAATTCTAAGATGGCCCTTGTAATCCTAAGGTGGCCCTTGTAATCCTAAGGTGGCCCTGGTAATCCTCAGGTGGCTCTGGTAATCCTAAGGTAGCCCTGGTAATCCTAAGGTGGCCCTGGTAATCCTAAGGTGGCCCTGGTAATCCTAAGGTGGCCCTTGTAATCCTAAGGTGGCCCTTGTAATCCTAAGGTGGCCCTTGTAGTCCTAAGGTGGCCCTTGTAATCCTATGGTGGCCCTTGTAATCCTAAGGTGGCCCTGGTAATCCTATGGTGGTCCTGGTAATCCTAAGGTGGCCCTTGTAATCCTAAGGTGGCCCTTGTAGTCCTAAGATGGCCCTTGTAGTCCTAAGGTGGTCCTTGTAGTCCTAAGGTGGCCCTTGTAGTCCTTAGGTGGCCCTTGTAATCCTAAGGTGGCCCTGGTAATCCTAAGGTGGCCCTTGTAGTCCTAAGGTGGCCCTGGTAATCCTAAGGTGGCCCTTGTAATCCTAAGGTGGCCCTTGTAATCCAAAAGTGGCCCTGGTACTCCTAAGGTGGCCCTTGTAATCCTAAGGTGGCCCTTGTAATCCTAAGGTGGCCCTTGTAATCCTAAGGTGGCCCTGGTAATCCTCAGGTGGCCCTGGTAATCCTAAGATGGCCCTGGTAATCCTAAGGTGGCCCTTGTAATCCTAAGATGGCCCTTGTAATCCTAAGGTGGCCCTGGTAATCCTAAGGTGGCCCTTGTAATCCTAAGGTGGCCCTTGTAATCCTAAGGTGGTCCTTGTAGTCCTAAGGTGGCCCTTGTAGTCCTTAGGTGGCCCTTGTAATCCTAAGGTGGTCATTGTAATCCTAAGGTGGCCCTTGTAATCCTAAGGTGGCCCTTGTAGTCCTTAGGTGGCCCTTGTAATCCTAAGGTGGCAAATTATGGTAAGTACTGGACCACTGATAGTAAATACGAGTTATGTGATTAAATGAAGAAAATCTATGTGCTTTATAAAGTATATGGTTATTATAAAGGACTTTCTGTTTTAATGGAGTTTTTGTAAGTTTTGTCCATTGTAAAGTTTTAAATTTAGAAAAAAAGTTGAGAGTTTGTTTATTTGTTAACTGTTAACATGGATAAATGATGCTATGTCTGAAAATAGTAACTTCCTTGCATCAGACATTTTAACCTCAATTAGTATTATTGTCAGAGTGCAATACCACACTAGTCAATCGGTAGTAACACATCTTTCATTTATTGCAATTTCATACCATCACATTCATGGTTAGTTTTTGTGATCGCCTTTTGTCTGTCGTTCGTCGTCCGTCAATAACATTTACCTTGTGAACATGCTACAAACCACATTTATTGCCCAATCTTCATGAAACTTGCCCAGAACATTTGTTCTTATTATATCTCGGACGAGTTTGAAACTGGGTCATGTGGGGTCAAAAACTAGGTCACTTGGTCAAATTAAAGAAAAAGCTTGTGAACACACTAGAGGCTACATTGTTTGCCCAATCTTCATGAAACTTGCTCAGAACATTTGTCCCAATGATATCTTGGAAGAGTTTGAAACTGGGTCATATGGGTCAAAAACTTGGTCCCTAGGTCAAATTGAAGAGAAAGCTTGTGCACACTCTGAAAGTCACATTGCCAATCTTATTGAAACTTGCTCCAAACATTTGTTTCAATAATGTCTCAGATGAGTTGGAGTCAAAAACTAGGTCACCACACTAAATTTAAGAAACAGCTTATGAAGACTCTAGAGGCCACATTAATAGCCCAATCATCATGAAACTTGCTCAGAACATTTTTCCCAGTAATATCTCGGACGAGTTCCAAACTAGGTCATGTGGGGTCAAAAACTAGGTCACCAAATTATCAGGTGAGCGACCTAGGGCCTTGTTTAAGTTACTATAAGGGAAAATGGACCAAACCGTCCAACTTATTTGTTGTATCCCATCATTTCGTAGTATCACGATACGTAGTATTGCATTTTCACTGTATATTGTTCTCGTATCTGTTTGCAGGCATGCACAATATAATTTACCGTATATGGTTAATGAACTATTTTCAGGCATGCACCAGTGCTTGATCCAGCTGTCCACGCTGCCTGTGGCCGTATGTCACGGCACGGGACCCACGGTGGATGAGGCACATGCCAACGCCGCACACCACTCCCTGCAGTACCTGAAACTGATGACGAAGGCGTAACCACGGCCACCAGGATGCTATATAGCCTCACACTGACAAATAGCCCGGATAGGAAGTGAATTGATCATAAACAACCCCCCCCCACCCACCCCCTTGTATTAATACGAGAGAAAAGTCTTGCTGTTGTATTTATTTTCTCTCCCCAATTATTGTATTTTTGTGAACAAATCTGTAACTGGAAAATTTTTTGCATCATTTTACAGGAATATTGTTCTTGAATATAATTATGTTTTTTGTATAATTTTGATTGCAAAAATGATGCGATAAATAATACTTTTTAATGGTTGTTTAGTTGTGTAGAACTCTGTATTCTTGAACAAGTGAGTTTAAATCATGATGTTACATTTTGTATGCTTTGGTAATTCCAAGATTTTTTTCTTATGGTGAGAACTGTGCTTACAAAGATCTGGATTTAAAGAGAGAATTTGCATGAATATGAATGGGAAATTTAGGATTATGAGAACTTGATCAAATGTTTAAACTATTGTATTTATATAAACACTAGCAAAATTAAATACTTGTAGGGAATAAAGACCATATTTTGTGACAAAACACAAGTCCCAGTTCTGCAGATATAAATTTAGGAGAACTACTTTTTTTAACAGAATAAAAGAGAAAAGTTTTTCTCGTATGTGGTTTATTTGTGCATTCTCAAACAATTTTCATAAATGCTTGTCATTGCTTTAAACAAACAAAAAATGCATAGATATTGTCTATTCTCATAGTGAATTGCAATAATATTAAAATTTCTGTCTCAGGTGGAGTGCTTCAGTACCCTTTTGTAGGAGTGATTCTGTGACAGTTAACACAGTAGTTGACAGTGGTTGTATTAAAAATCATATTTCTGCGCAGTCCAATGACTTTTTTTTTGCTACGGAATTAATTTCTTTTACTGCATTTTCCGTTTGTTAATCCAGTGTTCGAAATTATAGCACAACCCTGTAAACCTTGCAATGCTTGAATTTGAACAGATTATGTTTTTTATGTATGTGGGCTTGTAACATTTTCTTGGTCTCGAATTATGATTTAAGATTACCCAAACTGCTCGTTTTGATGACTGTTAATCACGTCCCAACAGTCCGCACAGGCTAATCCAGGATGGAACTTTCCGCCTACAGTGGATTTATGTGTAGAAGAGACTTCCTTGAAATACAGAAAATACCACAAAAGCGGAAAGTGCCGTCCTGGATTAGCCTGTGCAGACTGCACAGGCTAATCGGGGACAACACTTTATGCACATGCATTAAGCCCGGTTTTCCCACGACACGAATCATTTGTACTTAAGAACAGTTGCTGATTAAGTCTAGTCATAAATATATGCAGTTCACGGGTCAATCAATGACCTTGACCCAGAATCTCATGTCTAAGGTCAAGTCGGGTCCTATGCGTTTCAATGACTCGGTATATAGTGTATTCATTATGTTGGGTTATTTATCTGCTTAGAAAATCGAGGAATTTATTCTGGGGCCTTTTGCTGAAAGATGAGATTTTGTCATTTTTCCATTAATTTATCTAATGGCAGAAGTGTTGAAATAGTCCTAAAATTTATTTTGATTGATGTGTCAGCAACTTGGCCCTATCGTATTTAGACATTTATTATAATTCTCAAATGTAAATACACGTTTAATTTTTCATGAGCAAATTTTTGTTTGGTAGCTGTTACATTTCTACGTTTACATGCAGATGTTCAACAGCATGTTAATTATCTAGTTTATCTCCTAATTTTTTATATATCCGAAATGCTGTGTAATCTAATTGTTTTAGTTACAAATTTGTTAAACATGTTAATATTGAGCTATCACTGAAATACTGGTTGGACAGACGAGTAGTAACAATTATTTTTTTGGAAAATGTAATAAAATCACTAACCGAATATTATAAAATCCCAATTATTTTTTCAATTTTTTTTGGGAGACCAACATTCATTACTAGTTTCTGAAAACAACTTTTGTATGCGCTTCCTTATAAACTTTCATACAAATAATTGATCAAATGTTAAATAAATTGTTATTCCTTTATATACTTTTTATATAAAAAGCGTTTAGCATTCATGAACTAATTACCATTTTTGTAAATATACCGGTAATTTAATATTTTATATATAAAATCTAAGAAAGCATTTCAGTTTTCATTAAAATTATTGTATAGTGATTTATTTGGATTTCATAATGTCGCCAGTATTTGTAAAGTGATGATGTGATATAAAATTAAAAATTTAGTAACCAAAATGGCTTTGATTAAATTGAAAGTTCAAATGCATATAGAAATATGTAGAAGAAAAAGAGTATATTACAGGTATTATAGCCAATTTTAGATGAATATGTTGTACAATATATAGTTATTTTATCACAACAAATGCATACGTAATAGTAAAAGCTATACAATTTAAGTACAATTTTCTTCCTAATGAAATGTGTTAATAACTGTGGAAGAAGTCAAAACCATCAGATCAGATCAGTCAATGCAATTTATCTTTCAATGTTTCAGCTTACTCCTTCACCAGGATAAAATTAAGAAATAATTTTTTATTTTGAGTTGTGTATCTATAAATAAACAACAAATCTGAGCTCTGATGCGTTATTTAAATACAATATTTATAGCGCAAAAGACGGGCTAGCGCTATATGGATGTGAAATACAAATATTTCCTATACGAATGTAATATAAAAAATGTAATGAATTGTGTCGAAGCTATAAAACGGATAGTTAGCAGTTTCACGTTACAAGTGACATTCCAGTAAATGCCACCAGTATAAATACCCCCGCATAATTGATATAGAATGCACTGTGGTCAACTGATTCTTCCTATTTGTTTGACAGTGAGGCTATTTTATGTCCTGGGTGGGCTAGACATAACTATGTATTTTATCATTTTGTGTCTTACATGGTATGTATTATTTTGTTAAGATCATTTTGTCTTTGTATTGTATTTTTCATAATTCTCTATATTGTACATGTACATTTTAGTTTAAAATAAATTTCAAATGTGATGTTGGAGTGAAATTTATTTCCTAACTGAATGCTTTACCTATTCCAGAAATAAACTCGGTGTTCCCAAAAACCCTCGTTTGATGGTGTGATATATAGGATCTGACACGAGTTGTCGTTTCATATAATATTTTATTAAACGAGTTCAGGAATTTTGTTAGTAAGCGAGCCCCGATTCGATTTTCGATACTAAACCAACCAATTTCGATTTGATTCTCTTTGATATATTTATAGATGATTTGTCATAAAACTGTTAATTAAAAGTGTGATGTAAGTGTAGTTTAATCATGTGAATTTATCATGGGATCATAGTTGCTGTTGCTGTTATATTACTTTATTTTACATTGTTCATATTTATATTGATATAATTATAAGGTATACTAGTATACATGTACGTTGACATTAACAAATACAATGACATAAATAATAGCAAATATTAAAGATTTACTACATAGAAAGTCATGACTCTTAAATACGCAGAAACAGGCATGTACAAACGAATCAAACTATTCATCCTTGCAGCTCTTAGTCTAGTGATAACCCTAGTTTTATTGTGTCGCCTCACTAGGCAACATATAGGTGTTACTTTTGTCGGCTGCGGCGTCGGCGGTTGTGTGGGCTGCGGCGGCCCCTTTCGCTTGTCCGGAGCATAACTCTTAGACTATTGAAGCTATCAACATGAAACTTCATAGGTAGATAGATCTCATTGAGGGGAAGTGCAGTACCCAAGAACCGTTACTCTGCACCTCTTACTTTTGGAGTTATTGCCCTTTGTTTATTTTCATACTTAATTTTTGTCCGGAGCATAACTCTAAGACTATGAAAGCTATCAACTTGAAACTTCATAGGTAGATAGATCTCATTGAGGAGAAGTGCAGTGCTCAAGAACCGTTACTCTGCATCACATACTATTGGAGTTATTGACCTTTGTTTATTTTCATACTTAATTTTTGTCCTGAACATAACTCTAAGACTATGAATTTTTGTCCGGAGCATAACTCTAAGTCTATGAAAGCTATCAACTTGAAACTTCATAGGTAGATAGATCTCATTGAGGAAAAGTGCAGTGCACAAGAACCGTTACACACTTTCGGAGTTATTGCCGTTACACACTTTCGGAGTTATTGCCCTTTGTAAACTTTCATACTTATTTTTGTGTCGCATTTTTGGTTTTAATTAGTCTTTTCTTTGCAATTAGCCTAAGTGCAGTGCCTTTGAAGATTTCAATAAATCTGTTTTAAAAAATGTGAGCATTAACCTTAAGTGCTTCTTCATTTGGATTCATGTAAGCTATCCGACGTATCGCGACACATCCGACTCGCTGAGTTCTAGTGGACGAAACCAATTAAAAACGCTGTGTAATTCAGACGTTGCTTGTTGCTTCCATATGGAAGGAATACACAGGGGGTTTGGTGAACCCACATTTATGAAGTGTAGTGGGAACACTGTAACTGTTTGTGCATGCCAATATTGACTTTCAAACCTGTGTTGTGCAATGACCTCACAGAGCAGCCTTCAATGTACAACCCACAAACATCATTGACTTGAATATTAGTGACATAAAGAAACATTGATTTGTTTGTTTGAATTTTTTCCCCGTTTTTAACAGTATTTCAGTCATATCACAGCGGTCAGTTAACCTACTTAACTCTTCCTGAACAAGTTTAGTTGATCTCAGCGGTTTACCAGTACTAATTGCACATACCTATGCCAGTAACTGACAACTGAATCAGCGGTAAGCGCTCTACCAACTGAGCTAATAGAGAAACTAAACCCCTCAGTTAATACTCTGCATATCATTGAGTGCACACACCAGAGTGTCTCAGCACTGGACTGTCAATCCGGGTGATCGTCAGTTTGAATCCCGGCCACATAACTTGTGTGGGGATTGGTCATGAAATTATTTCTACGGCCGTTCTCCCCCTACCTCTGATTCAAGTAGGGCAGTTACTGGCATAGGTATGTGCACTTAGTGCTGGTAAACCGCTTAGATCAGCTAAACTTGCCCAGGAAAAGTGTGAGAAGGTTTACTGACCGCCGTGATTTGACTGAAATACTGTTAAAAACGGCGAAAAATCCAAATAAACAAAACAAAACAAAGTCTCAAATATAACAAAGAACAATAGTGTTGATGTGATTATCTGACATACAATTTTGATTCAAACTGTAATATGTCTTCACAACAGTATTTATACACACTTAATTGCCATATGAAGGTACAATGTAATCAGCTTAAGATAATCCTATAATAACATGCTAAAATTTTTTTGAGAAATTGGGACCAGAGTGTCTCAAATATAATACAGAACAATAGTGTCGATGTTGAAACTCTGGAACTTTACTCAAAGAGAACTAATTCAGATTCTACATCTTAAGAGACTCAAAATGCTTAATAATTACAACTAATGTATTGAATTAATTGTTGATAAAACTATCACAGATGTGAAGCACCATAGGTACTGATCTATGTGAACCATAGTGTGTTATACCCATGGATGCACCCCCATTGAACGAGAAGATGTGTACACCCACTAGGCAACTAATTGCGAAACGGTAGCCCCCCTTGTACTAAGACACGTCTTGGGTTCTCTGAGCGTCCAGCATGTCAGTATGGATTTTCAAATAACTTGGCAGTATTGATAAGCATGATGAGACGGCTTTTCTCGCGCAAGAACCAGATCCCTAGGTACAAGGTCAAAGGTCAAATATAAGAAATGAATCCTTTAGACTTTGTCAGAATCATATCTTTGTTCAGCATGCTAGGGTTTTCAAAAACTTGGCAGAAGTGATAAGCATTATGAGACAATGTGTTGAGCACAAGAACCAGGTCATTTTGTCCAGTGTTATGGTCACACTTCAAGGTCAGAGGTCAAATTTATATTCATAACCTATTATTTTCATGCATGGAGGAATTTTCAATTTTGCAGAAATGAGCACAATCATGCAAAGGTGGGTCACGCATAAAAACCAGGTCCCTAGGCATAAGGTCAAGGTCACGCGTAAAAGTCAAATTTGAACAATAAATCTATAGAATTTGTCCTGAGCACAAATTTGTCCAGCATGAAAGGATTTTCAAATAACTCGGCAGAGCTGATCATGAGACAGTAAGTGTGCACACAAGAACTACATGCCTAGCACCAAGGTTAAGGTCAAATTTCAGGGTCAAACATTTGTCCGGTGCATAATTGTGCCATCCATGGAGGGATTTTCAAATAAGTTGGCATACATCATGATGGGGTATGTCACGCCCGAGCACCGGGTTCCCTAGGTTCAAGGTCAAGGTCACAGTTATAAGTCAAAGATCAAATATTTGTCAAAAGCGTAATATTGTCATGCACAGAGGGATTTTCAAATCAGCAGAAATGATCGCCACGATGAGATGAGGAAGGGAAGCATACAAGAACCATTACTGTTGCACTCTTGTTACAATTTTGGTTGCGTTATTGACTCCAGCAAGGGTGTTATTTATTCCTGTAATTTGTTGTTTTTTTTTCTGCTTGTGTGTTTGTTAGTTATCAACTTTGCTGTTATGAACGGATATGAACTATTCTAGTAAATGTGTCAATGAACAAATGTATAGATCCATGATTTTTTTTATGAATGGATTTTTTATTATTGGTAGATAGGCAATTTGCCAGACAGTGCTTGTAAATAGTAACTGGCATGAGTTTTACAGCACATGGGAAAATGAGCCTCCTCGGGGAGGTCTGCTCTCTCTCTTATGTGTGCGTGTGTGTGGTGAATTTGTATCGAGTGCACCGGGATTCTCTCTCATTATGGCCATCGCCCCGAGAAGACTTGTTAGATGGGTTACGGGGGATGGTGCAAGATACAGGAGACGCCCCGTTCCAGAGGCGACTCTGGGTCTTTTAGTTCCCAGTGTGAAGCAGCTAGTACACTGCAACTCAGTTTAACGTCTGATGCGAAAGACGAGTTAGTTAGGGTGTAGCGGGGCTCGAACCTAGGACCCCTGGGTTGTGAAGCCAGTGCGTTACCACTGGACCACGGACCCGCTACAGTACAAGTGGCTCTCTCCAAGTATTGTACAGTTACTTATTTCATTACTCTCAAAGGCCATTTTACAATAATTACGACCTATAAACATGTTTATACATTCAGTGGTGTCAGCGAAGGCATTTAAATGAAGTCCTATGTAACTTAAATCTAATAATGCGAGAAAGCAGCATTTGAGTTTTCATTTTCTCGGATATAGTGCTTTGGTAAAACGTGGAGGCACGAAATTATGTTATGACTTGGGTAAAATGTGGAGGCACGAAATTATAAATGTTATGACGATAAGAATTAGGCTAAAACAAAACAGTTCTGTGTTTCGTGCAACCCGATCCTACCTAGCGAAAACCCACCGACCCTAAAATTGTTCGAGACGATCGTTTTTCGTGAAATCTGAATTCGTCCGATTGTTATTTTTTCGGCGTAGCTGTCTGAGATCACTTTTGACCCAGATTTTCTTGCCATAATTATGCAGCGGGAAAATTTAATGCCAATAGAATTGAGCAATTTTTCTAATTCTAGGGAATGCAAACTTCAATCAATGGTTTAACGTATACCAATAATTGTTGCATACTTTTGAGGATTAAAAATTTAATGCCAAATATGCATTATTTTTTCCAATTCTGACCCAGAAATTCCCAATTGTAAAAAATCTGTATTTTTTTCGAAACTGGAAAGTGAAAATACGATTTGTTCAATACTTTACAGCCGATTTTTTCACACTGGCATTATATTTGGATATCCTCTAATTTTATCGTTGACATTGTTTACAAGGGGAGAACACTCTAATATGTAATAAAATGGGTAACACAAAGAAAAATGATTTGTTTGTCCTCTATCATGATGAAATTTAACATGAATTATGGGCAAATATTTTGTTATTTTCACAAGTGGATGTGTCCGTTAATGGAAGGATTTAAATATAAGGAGGTAAAGATTTCTTTTCAAGTTATCACATATTTTCGCGGCCTACGTAGTGTAGGCACTACACGATGTTTATTATCACATCATTAAAAATAAATCATGTAGACAGGAGATCCCACAATTTTATTTTGGTGAAGTTGATCAGATTTGGTGATGCTTTTTTAGAAATATACACATACTTATAGGAAGTGAGACATGCATATGATTACCAACTCTTGGTTTTTATCACAATTTAGAGTTAAATTAAAATTACTAGTGCTGTTAAATTCTTATTAATTGCTTTAAAACTGTAAATTTCTTCATTATACTTACGATTTAGCGATACGAATGTTTCCCAATTTTGAAAATTTTACGTCCTGAATTTCCCAATTTAACCAAGGTACTTTTTCCCAAAAAGGTCAGAAAAAGGCCTGGGCATTCATAATCGTATGAACGCAATTCCTTATCACCGGTGTTATAATATCCTTGTGTCCTATTTTTATGCAAATTATATTTCGACAAGAATATTTACATGAACTAAGATGTCTTATACTGTTCAATGTTACTCTTTTTTGCATTTATTGTTGACGTTTGATTAAATGTTTTTATAATTAATATACCTGAATATTTTGTTCCAGTTCTTCTACAAAAATCAATCTGACATTTGTTTTCACTTTTGTTTGATAGTTTTCTAATCATGCAAGGTCTACGAGTGTTATTATTAAACAAGCCATTTCGCTAGCAAGACTATGTACATGTTATGGTATTTAAGGTAAACATTACTTTTCTTAGAAGCGACCATAGAAAATCTACATGACGTAACATCGGTTCAGAAACGTAGCTTTAAAATGGTTATGATTTCACATTGAAATGTCTATTTGCTAGATGCATTTAGATCGTCTAATTTATTGTGCATTTATATCACAGTTAATAATGATGAATTGTTTAACATGTACAATAACAAAAAAATGTCTTTAGAAATTTATATTAAAATGTTATCCTTTCTAATACAAGTTATGCCCAGGCAAAGAAAAGAGCTTAGATACGCCCGTGTGGATGCTATTGATCGATGATCTAGCTTACACGTGTCGTCATCACTTGTTTAGTGATGTCATTCGTGGATTGTTTTGCATTTTTCTCCCAGATTGAACATTTTGATATATGGTGTGGATTTAAAGCATTCTCCATCTGTTGTGTTAATAATAAAACAGGATTATTCAGGATCTGTTAAACTCTCAGCCTAGGAATTGTGTGATTTTAAAGTGTCTGAACTCAACTGTGGTATAGAAGTATTCATGATTTGGATTTACTGTCTTGCTAACAAAGCACCTCTTATTTTATATTAATCTTTCTAGAGCATTAATAATGTTTGGTGCTTGTTGGCTATACCGGCCGAAATAGCAGTTCTCTTGATGTCACAGGTCAGAGGCCTGTTGGTCTACGGTCGCCCAAAACCTTTCGACCAATCAGAACACTCAGCTGGAATTTAGGGGAGAGCACTTGTTATAGAAGTATGAGGTTGTCGTCCGTTCTGATTTGACCTTGCTTCTGAAAGTCATCAGAAAATCTCGAGAATTATATTCTCAGCAGTATTACATACTGACAAAAGCGCACAGATAATACACTTACCATTGTTCAACAAAGATTACGCTGCAGTACGCAACATACCACATTCCGGAGGTTGTATTTGTGAAATACGTGCGTTATAGATTTGTCATTCGATTTCGCGACATCGAAATTTAAAATCACAGTTTTAGACAGACATTTTGATCGCATTTGACGTGTTTCGAATTGAATTTTAAGTCGGTCGTGTACACGCGTGGATTTCTGTGTTATATATCGATATTTTGTGTTTCTTTAGCAATTGGAGTGAAACTTCCACATTTTTTATACCCTGCATAGTCAGTAGCATACTTTCGTAGTTATAGACTACAGTGTTTTTTTACCTTTATTTGGACAGTTGCCAAATTAAAGTAAAAAGACACAAGCTGTTATTTTTCAATAGGATTATTATAGTGAGAAGAATCTCAGATTTCATTCTTTTTTTAAAGCCAGGGTTTAGTGGAAGGATGTCCTTTTTTGCCGGGAAGCCTTTTGTTTCTTATGTTTCAGGTCAAGAAAACGACTACGGCAGGACTGACATCCGTGTGCTTGTTGCAGGTGATTCGAATGTCCACCGTCTGAAAGTTGCATGTCCTCCAAGTACAAGGATTAATTTCCTGCCTGTCTCTGGTAAAAAATTTTACTGGTAAAAAATTTGTTTTACTTCCCACTAAATCTCAGACTATTAACTTAAAAAATGCTGCAATATTTATTATATGACGAACCCCCCCACACACACACACACCTCCACCCTCAGGTAACGAAGCGAAGGTGGGGGGTATACTGCTGGAATCACCATACCCGTCTGTCTGTCCAAGTCACCAAAGTATGCATTTGTAAGAAAAAACTCCCTTGGGTGGCTAAATTAGTCTCTTAGTCTTAGGGGCTAAATTGGCATTAGGGTTAGTAATGAAGTTGTCACTTAAGTATCCATTCGTTAGTCTGTCTGTCCATACACACAAGTTTATCCAAAGGCGTTCTCCTACACGTTTCAATGTACAACATAGTCATTCAAACTTGAATGCTTTGTTTCTTATAATATGAAGTTGTGCATGTGCAAATTTTATCATCCTACGTAAAAAAAAGTCCCTTTTTCAATATAGTGTGGGGGTATTCTTCATCACTATTGTGACAAACTTTAGTTTTATCTGTTTACTTCCGCCAAATCGTGTGGATACCAATCCATCCCATACACTTACTGGTATACAAAACAAAACTCCTTGCTGAAATGGGCAAACAATGTTATTTCTGCATTTTTTTACATAATTTTAACGCCATTTACATTCCTGAACATAGATTAATTGGTTAATAGAATATTAGGTGAATATTGGATAAAGATTAAGTTTATCGTGCTTGGCACGAATCGTTTGAAAGCTCTGCAAGTCTTGCTGTCATCTGTTTCTAAGCTTCGCATAATAAACATCCTCTTTATCGGTATGCCCCTTTAATGGGTGGTTTACCAGCTCTCATCCCATGTTTTCACCCATAAAAGACAGGTATTGTATGCAGTGATTTGTTATGAATAAAAGTAATAACAGTCAAATACAAAATCAACTATAATTGATATATGTACTATGATTTGACTGCAGGTGCTAAATATGTATCAGACCAGAAGGGCTTTAGGAAGCTACTGCGTCAGGAGCTGGTTTCAAGCTGTTATGACTGCTTGTACCTGCATCTTGGCTCTAACGATGTATCGTGCAGAGATCATGAGTTCTACCGGTATGTATTGCATTATTTACAAAAGAAAGTAATAGGCAAGCATGAAATATATGTGTCAATTATTTTAATGTATGACACAATCATAAAGACCGTTAGGTTTCATAGTCTTTAATTTATGAATCCAAAATGTTTCTTTACATCAACTGT
This sequence comes from Congeria kusceri, assembly GCA_027627225.1. Lineage (NCBI taxonomy): Eukaryota > Metazoa > Mollusca > Bivalvia > Myida > Dreissenidae > Congeria > Congeria kusceri. The sequence continues at coordinate 283,442 of JAPFQT010000233.1, read as the reverse complement.
CTAGATTACATAAATTACATTGTTTTCTGTCTTTTTTTTATAAATCATACTACAGATGAAGGCCTTCGGGAAAACATGTAAAGTATTTTAATAATCAAAATAAACAAAACTAATGTGTTTGTACAATAAATTTAAATTAATTTTGCGATAATTTTGTAATTCATGTAAGTGGAAATTCTCAATATGATAATGTGTTGTTAGTGGTTATTACTGGTAAGAACATCAAATCTCATTTTGAAATCAACTATTTGACTTAGTTACCTTGCATATTTAGCTACATCATTCTGGTCATGAATTGAAGCCCTGTTTTACAGGATTTGGTTGACTAGTCCAAATTGACAAACATAGCATGCTGTCTTAGCACTGACAGGTGTGTTTATAGTGTCAATTGGTATGTTATTTATTGTTCTGTAACCTTATGGAACAAGACAGTCAGAAATTCAGCTGGCTGTTTGAACCTAGAGATAAGATTAACTTATTAGTCCCCTACCAGTTTCACCAGAGGGGACTATAGGTTTACCCTCCGTGCGTCATGTCTGTCTGCCTGTCCTTCGGTCTGTCTGTCTGTCCGTCAGTCTGTCTGTCGGCAAAATGTGTTCCTGCGATTTCTCACAAATCACTCCAGTTACTTGGATGATGCTTAGTATACTTATAAAGGGCAATGCCATAATTATGCACGACCCTTTTTTTCATCAGAGGTCAAAGGTCAGGTCGCTGTTACTAAAAATAGAACAAAACTTTAAATGGTAACTCAAAAAGTACATAAGATTTATCATGAAACTTGGTATACACATTCAGCAATAGGTTTTCTGTACGTCAGTCTGTCAATCCCTTCCTCTGTTCATCCGTACGCCTGTCTGTTTGTCCGCAAAAATTAATAAATCAAAAAGTACATAAGATATTATCATGAAACTTGGTATACACATTCAGCTATAGGTTTTTTGTATGTCTGTCTGTCAATCCCTTTCTCTGTTCATCTGTCCGTCTGTCTGTCTGTCCACAAAAACTGAAATAACTAGAAAAGTACATATCATATTACTGGATCCTACAATTTCTCAAAAAGTGCCTAAGCTTATTGGACACAACTTGGTATACTTATAAAGGGCCATGTGGGTGTTATGCAAGATCTTTCGGTTTTCACCAGAGGTCAAAGGGCAGGTTACTGTTACTAAAATTGAACAAAACTTAATATCATAATTACTCAACAACTACATAAAATATGATCATGAAACTTGGTATAATTATTTGCCTATATGTTGCCTTTTGTCTGACAATCCCTTCCTCTGTTCACCCATCAGTCCGTCTGTCCTTCCGTAAAAAAAAAAGAAATATCTTGAAAAGTACATGGAATATGATTATGAAACTTGGTATACATATTAAAAGTGATGAGAGGATTGTGCATAACCCTTCCTTTCTGCACATGTCATATGCCAGGTGACTGTTACTAAAAATAGAATTACCCAAATAATGCAATTTTTCTAAAGGTACATAAGATGTAATCATGAAAATTGGTATACACATGAATAGCAGTGTGACGGTTATATGCACAACCTTTTTTCACCAGAGGTCAATTGTCTGGTGAATTTTAAAAAACTGGTAGGGGACTCCTGTATTGCGTGCAATACTGTCAAAACCTTGTTTGTTATTAGATTGGCCATGTTATGCATACCATTATTTTTTAATCTTGTTTCCAACAGATTTGACTGTAATTGCATCTGTATAATATAAAAATACACCTATCAATTGCCAGATGATTAACAAACAGCACTTGGATGGACAGACTACGGTATAACATTGTCCATTCTCAGGTAACAGCTTTTTGGACCATCATGGCCCTCTTGTTTTATGCTTGTCACCATAATTCTTTTCAATATTGTTTTTTTAGGTGTGTGACGGAGATCCTTGACATGATCGTCGATGTTTGTCCGAGTATCAACATAGTGCTTTGCGAGATACTGCCGAGGAACTATGATGCAAGAAGATTTCCCAGATGGCCACTTACTGGGCAGCAGTTGAGTAGGTTCAGCCAGTGGATAAACAGGGTCAACAACATGATCTGGGATATCAGTCGCCATGTGCCTAATGTGAGATACATGGGCTGTGGACAAACTCAAGAGGTAATTCCATGCTTCTGTTGTTGCATTATTGCTTTAAATTGTGTTTCATTGTCCTTAGTAAGTTGAATCATTTGGACCAGCATGACAATATGGGTTGGAGATTTATTTCCAGTAAAGGTCATACGGTAAAAAGATTGACAAGTGAATATAAATTAAGAAGGAATGTGGTAAGCCATTTTCCGAAAATGTATAGTGTACATAATTTTTTGGGGAAATAAACACTCTGCATTCGCTGTATTCAAATTATGTGACTTGTTTCAGTTTTAAATGCTTCTCATATGCATTTTAAATAGCAAACATCATTTAATAAATATCTGTATTTCCTCTTATTTTCATAATGAGTTGCCTAAGCGAATTAAAAGTGTAAGCAACTCTGTTTACTGACATACAAACATTTTCAGATGCATATTATATTCGGATTAATATTTTGCCCCAACAATATTATTGATATTTGCATGTATGTATTAAACATAAATGCATATTGATTTTAAGAAATCGCTGTACTTGTCTCCGGATGGACTTCACCTGAGTGTTGATGGTGCTAGGAGGTGTTTAGCCTCCATTATAGAACACCTGCCAGTCCAGACATGTGTGGAGCCAGAAGTTCAATTGGATGCTGTTGAATGGCCAGCTCTCTCGGCAACAGAACTACCAGTACCACCACAGGACTCGACCAAAGCACTATTTTCAGATGTGTTGCAGACTGTGAGTATAGCCTGAAAACAAAATTGATTGCTTTCATAAGATTTGTAATAAGTTCAGTATGCATAACTGGGTATTTGTAATTACTTTATAAAACATAAATCTGTTAAGGTTTAAGCAAAGAATTGAATGCTGTAGGACAGAAAGGGAATTACTGCTTTTATATGTCATGTGTACTACTTGTATTTGCATACACTTATATTCTGTCAGTTTTATATTTTGTATAAGGCTTTAAGTAATGTATGCATTGTGCTATATGTTCCAAATAAAGGGTGTGGTGTGTTATGTAACATACAATGGCATTAAATAGTAACAATTAGATTGTGTTACAAACCTATTTATATATTATTTTTCTTGCAAAAATAAAAGCATGTAATTCTTAACTGGGCAGGTGCTTGAAGAAGCCTTCCTGGAAGAGTTAGAGGTTATGCAAGTTCCGATAAAGATAGACCTGAACAATCCTACTAGGGCGGTAAGTTTCCTTTTGATACACATTTGAAAGTAAGTTTTTTTCATAAGTACTATTTTATGACCATAACTTTTCGAAGAAAACAAACTATATGAAGGATTTAGGTGGAGCATTTGACCTTTCTTAACTTTGAGCTTTTGCTTTATGTCAAATAGCTCAGTATCTTTGAATGGTGTTGCCTTTTAATTCAACATATTTTACGTCGGCAGTTCTTTTGTTAATCACATTGTACATGGTTGTTTTATTTTGGACAAAACAACCAAAAAACAAACCACTGTATCATTCAAAAATTAAGTTAAAATAAAAATACCTGATTTCATATAAAATGAATTTATGCAGAGTAAAATTATACAAAATTGGTTGTTATTCACAGAATGTGACGAGAGAATCAAAGAGGTTTGCAAGACGTACAAGGAAATTGGTCAGAAGATATGGAAAGAAGGTAAATAAAGCCTTCTTGAAGGCAACCAGATGAACTCGACTAGTTGTTTAAATGACTAAGTTATGCAACTACATGTTATTCTTTTGGTGACTGAAAAACAGGCCTCTAGGAAGCTCTACTTTACAGTCCATAAAGAGTGATTTACCCATAACAAATAAGCCTTTTGCACATGAAAAACTAAACAACTTAAAACAGGAGACTTTAGAGACATGGGAGTAGACAATAATCTACTCTTGTAAGATTTAAGAAATAGTACAGAGCACTAAGGGCCTCCTCGCATTATAGTGACTGAAAATTCAGCCCAAAAACGTTGACAAGACCGACGGCTGAAGTCCATTAAATGTTTGCGGTCTGACACAGAGGTCACTTAACCTAAATAACAGACCTTCAATGTGTAAGAAGCGTTATTATATGAATTTTTTTAAATATGGCATAAATAGTCTCATGAATTACTTAAATTATTCAACAGGATTTTTGATTTAAACTACTTCCCTGAAAATTGGTCAAATGGATTCATAATACCACTACACCAAAAAGGGGACACTAACAACCCAGAGAACTATACAGGAATAACCTTACTAAGCACACTTGGGAAATTATTTACAAGGATTCTTAACAATAGACTAAACAAATGGGCAGAAAAATACAGTGTGTATGTTGACGCACAGGCAGGTTTCCGATCAAATATGTGTACTACTGACAATATTTTTATTCTCCATGCAGTAATACAACAAATGTTGAACAACAACAAGAAATTATTTGTCTGCTTTGTTGATTACACTAAGGCCTTTGACTTACTAGTGAGAGAAAATATATGGAGTAAACTTATTAAAATAGGTATCAGAGGCAAAATGTTAGACATTATCAAATCCCTCTATTCAAATGTGAAATCATGTATTAAATTTAATAACTGCCTTAGCGAAAGCTTTATATGCAATCTGGGAGTTCGTGAAGGAGATTGTTTGTCACCATTTCTATTTGCCATGTACATTAATGACCTGGAAGAAACATTGATAATTAAGGGCCACAAGGGTATCAGTATCCATATGCTAAAACTATTTTTACTTCTTTATGCTGACCTTCAAAATGGAATAGACATTCTTTATCAATATTGCAATAACTGGAAACTAACACTTAATGTACAAAAAACAAAAATACCATCAATATATGTGATATATAACATGCCTCGATCACAATTAACCGGTTATATTATTTATATGGTATATGTATATTGGAATCATGGGTATATTGCCTTTTTTCCTGAATAAAGATCTATCTATCTATATAGTATATTATATAAGAGAAGAGTGTTATTCAAACACCACTTTTTGGAAGCAGTTGTCAACAACAAAACTACAAATACCTGGAAACATTTGTAGGATCAAATTATAAAAGAATACTTATATTACAGAACAACGAATTTTGCTCGTGAATGTTGTTTAATATAATTTTATAATAATTCTGCCCTACCTTGCAAGTGGGTTGGCATGTAGTTCTGTCTTGTGCAACTGGGTATTACTTTATTAAACAGTTCAATTTTGTAGGATGTTGAGTTTACTGTACTATGTAATCTTGTATACATGTATGAAATGGTTTCAGTTTGCAAAGAAATGCCATTTGAGGTATATGCAATGTTTCATTTTTGCCTTTGGTCTGTTGTTCCTGTTATTGTTGATTCAATATTTATTTCTGAATATTTGAAGTATGTTTTTGTTTATCAAAAGTTTCAGAAAGCAAATAATTTTAATAAGCAAACCCCACCCACCCCCCGGAAAAAAATAAATACACAGAAAAAAATCGCACAAACAAACTTGTCAAACCTCATGAATACAGAAGTGGCTAAATAATAAAAGGTTGTTGTAGTGACTGTGACTTTGCTCACTCTGCATTTTGGGAGAAAAATAGTTTGAAAAACATTGTATAAGAAGTATAAGAAGCAGGTCTGTCAAGAATTTTGCACAATAATTTTTAGCCAGGTTATTAGTAAAATAGTCTGTATTAAGCATCTCGTAAAACATTGAGAATGTGTCATAAACAATCTTTAATCTTTTAATGGTGATAAAGCTGCAGGTGATTAGGGATTACTAAAATGTATGTGTAGACAACAAAATTATCAGTCTGTTGATAATTGCATATTGTATATGATTGTGTATTACAATCTGATTATTATGATAGTTAGAGTATGTCAGTGACAGCCAAAGTTTAAAAAGTTATCGTTTTCTTTGGCAATCAGACATAAAAAATGACTGTGCATGTGTGTTAAAATTGTCATGATTATTGGTATGTCTGTTTGGATGTGAACTAGGTATTTACAAAGTATCTTTAGAATCATTATCCTTAAATCTGACATGTTTCCTCATTGGTAAGTCCATACGGAAACATTCAACTAATAATTATTCATTTATTGATATCAGTATTAAAATATAGTTCAGTGATATCAACATCACACATTGTGTTTATATTGTAAAGAGATTTAAACTAATCGAATTATGAACTTATTGCTTTCTGAATACAACCCCAGGTAGTAAAATTATTTAGAAGTCATGGTATATGTAATTTTATTTCATGTGTATATGGTAGGTCTTACAGCATTGGGCACATCACCATTGGTGTCACTGCAGACGTAGCTGTAACTCTGCTTGCCAACGAGTTGAATGGCTTATGCTTGGTAAATTTATTTTTACTACATAAATGCATTTGTACATGTTCATTAATTTTAATATCACAGACAAAAGTTGTCGTTTGTTTATAATTAAAACTCGATGTTTGTAGTATACAATACTGTATTATTTATTCATTCACAAACTTTTCTTTTAACATGTATGACTTTATTTACTATTTATGCCCCCCTTCGAAGAAGGCGGCATATAGCAGTCGCACTGTACGTCTGTCCGTGTGTGCAAAGCATTCTTGTCTTTGCTATAACTTTGCCATTTATTGATGGATTTTGAAATAACTTGGTAAAATGTCAACCATCATAAGACGACGTGTCGCGTGTAACACCCGTCTCCCTACCTCAAAGGTCAAGGTCACACTTAGAGGTCAAAGGTCAATTTTTTTTAATTTATTTTTTTGACGTAAGTGGAGTTTTGAGACAAAAGTGGAATGAGGGGGCATCTGTGCCCTATGGACACATGTCTTGTTTTATTACTGTGATACCCTCATCTATATTGTTAGTTATATATTTATTTTACCGCACCAAACAGCAACAAAGTTGTAACAGGCTTATACTAAATTAGCTTTTCTGTCTTGCCATTTGTCCTGTATCTTTTTTTTCTGGTTCAGAGCATAACTTTAATATCATCTGCAAACTTCATATATGAATAGATAGTTTTGTTGTTGTTTTTTTTACATTAATTCTTTCAATTGTAGAAGAGCAAGAAGACCAACATCAGTTCCAGTGGTGGAAATCGACCGGTACAACCCCCGCTGAAGGAAAAGAAGTCCAAAAAGGTATATGATTGGTAGAAAATCCAAGTTCTTCAGTTGTCATTAACACAAGTAAACCAATACTGGTATTTAACTAGAAACATTGACCAACATTGAATACAGCTCAGCCTTCTCATCCAAAAGAAATGTAAGGCATTAATATGTGGTCTTGTCTTTTAACTGTTTGTCAAGCCGTGCCATATTATCATATTGAGGCTAATTCGCAGCCAACCTTTTGTCTTGAATTCAATGTCAGAAGGAAATTATTTTCTAAATGTTCAATTTGTATCACATGGTAGGTTTATGCTCATTTAATTCATTCTAATGTGGTATAAACAGCGGAATATGCATCCATTTTTGTCTGCTCATCACTTTCAGGTTATGTAAATTAAGAGAAAATCCCTTCTTTTTTTATTCCACCCACATCACTTAATCAATGATATTATAAAGAAGCAATTATGCGTCCACTTTATTTCATATTTTCAGGTGCCTTGCTACAGTTGCCCGGAATGTAAGGTGTGCTGCACGAATGAGGAGGCACTGCTTAATCATATTTTCAGAAAACATTCTTCTAGGACAGTCAGCAATGAAATATCATCGGAAACGCCAATGCAGAAAAAAACAGTTACGCTGTACAACCAGGTTTGTGAATTGTTAATCATGGAATTGTCACAAAAAACCAGTATATGGGTACATTCCTGTATTGCCGTGGTAGGTATATTCTCCAATAAGAAAATGATGCAATAGATATACTAGTATCTGAACCTGATATTGCAATAAAGTCTTTTATATTTTGTCATGTGGAAAAAAGCTTCCACAACTTGAAATGACAAAAATTTAAATTCCTGGAAAATTTGTTAAGTTAATAGTGGTATATAGTTTGGTTGAAATTTTCACATTGATTCTTCTAGTAAGACATGATTAACACTTCAAAACTATACATTTGAATGCAACAATTGTGTGATCCTATTTTAAAAGTGTATTTGTTATTGTACATGCAAGTACTGGAATGAATTCAGTAGTGCATGTTTTTGTACTTATTTCGTGCTGGTGAAATTGCATTGTGTATACTTATGTGGGTTTGCTTTAGTGCAATAGTTTTCACAACTGTTTTGCTATTATGTTATATTGATTCCTTATGATTGGTTTCTATTAGAAAGAACCAGTCAACACACCCTTCCATGTCGTCCATTCACCACCAGAAGTTGATGAGATTCCCCAGCAAGATGTCAACACTTCCCAGCTTCTTCTTCTTCTAGCAAATGATGTGGAGCTCAACCCAGGACCGGTGAGTTGTCTTGTATTTGGCATTATATTAATTAGTTTTTTTTAATTGACTAATCAATGATGCAGATGGTGTTTATGTGTCAGGCATGATGATGTTGGAGGCAAATAGTAAATATCCTCCCTGTACTGGTCAGTGCATGATGAACTATTTGTCTTCTAGCACAAACACCACTTAGTCAACATTTGGATACTACTTTCACAGTTGTTACTTATGCCCATTTGCATTCCACCTATATCAACCAGCCTCATTTGACATTGACATCCTTTAGATGTCCTCTGTGATTTATTATGTTTTTGTAGTTCCAGCAATTTAATTTTGCAGTTATAGCAGTTATTATTATCACAAGTATTGTGTCATATGTTTATTATTATTATTTCAATTCTACACTCCCTCAGACCTTCGACTGCAGATGGAAAGCATGTAAGAAGACATTACCAAAATTTGGAGCATTAGACGAGCATGTTGTACAACACACACGAGGAACCAGCAAGTGTCAGTGGAATGATTGCAGAGAAATTATATCAAACGACCAAAGACGATTTGAGATACATGTTTTGAAACATTTGTATGATGTAAGTACTTTTATATATTTTTTGCTTTGTCATGTATGTAGTACTTTCAATTATGTGAATAGAAATGTTGTAGAGAAAAGTCCAAGGATTGTGTTATCAATTATTTAGTGTTTTTTTATTAATTATAATTAGGATACAAAAATATTCATATTGTACCTTTATTCTTTTAATTTATGTCGTCCTTTGATAAACAGGACGAAGAGACGTTCCCGACAATCAACGATTGGATGAACATACAGGGAAAAATATCTCTACATACAGAGCTAAATTTTTGTCCACAACATCTGGTAATTTAAATTGTTTATCTGTCTTTGTTGTTAATCACAACTTAGTATAAAATCTAAGAATGATTGCATTTAATGTTGTGTAACAAGTTTTTATGCACACAAAGAAGGGCATTCAGTGGTTGCGCCATCCGTCCGTATTATTCATCATGAGCAAATGCTGTGTTACAGATGTCACACATGCTTGTTTGTCATTGTGTTGCCTTCCGCTGACAGGCATATGATCCATACATCACATTATGTGTCAAACCTTGTTGATAATATGTATGTGCTATGAAACATTAAAATCAATCACAATAATCTTTTCAGAGGTCCAAGCTGATGCTTCTCCTGTTTGATGAAGACTTTACCATACCCACTGGTCATTACACAGTAGAGGATCACTACCAGTACCTGGAATCACTAAGTATATGTCATCCTTGAACAGTTAAAAAATAACTTCTTATTAAAAAGGAAATATTTAGGTGAAAACTGGGAATATATTCAAGAAACAGATATACCATGTATTGCTTCCAATGCACATGCTGACTGTTCTTCTGCCCCAAGAAATGTATACACTGTAGCCAACCCTAATAAAAATAATGTATTTGTCTCAACATCTAGACCAGAACTGTGTAGTACATACTTTTCTGGAACAACTTTAACGAATGAATCAATCAAGAGGAAAAATCCAAATGAGAGTCTGCAAGTTAATGTAAATATGAAAATGTGGTCAGATATATTAATTGAAAACTTATCTAACTGTTCCAAAGCTTTACAGATGCAAAATCTTGTATTAGAAACTTTAAGAGAAAAGGGATTTGTTACTTCAAAGAAACAATCTTTTTTGAAATTAGAACAGGAAGCTAGTAGATTATCTGCAGTTAACAACTGTTCAAGTGGAACATTCGTATGTTCAGTATTTAAATGTAAATTCGATGATGATGATGAAATTTATTATGTAAGGTATGTCGAATCTGGAGTTTACAGTGGCTTTATGGAACAAAAGTACTTGCATTTCCTTAAGGAGAATTTTACTGTTTCAGATGATAATCTTTTTCTGCATCAAGCTATTACATTAGTAGATATTGATGAAATGAAAATTGATGAAAATAAAGATCATATAAAAAGGAATCGCCCAGACAAAATATTTAGCCATTGTGTTGATAAAATTTTGCCAACCCACATTGATGAATTAAATAACACTGAACACTCCGAAGAAGTTTCATTGCATAGTTACATAGTTCTTTTTTCTCCATTTAAATCAAAAGCATCTGTAGACAAACCTGAAAAGATGTTCTTTAAAATGAACCCTCAGAATTTATGTGAAAGATTAATGAAAATAGTTATTGATTTTAAGATAAATAAACTTATGACCAACAGACGTTCATCAAAAGATATCTTGAAGGAGTCAACAGTAGTTCATTGTAATCTCCTGCAGCAGTCTTTAACTTTGAATTGCTTATCTGGAAACATAAAAGCAAAACCAAATTTATTTGTCAAATCATCTCGTTATGAATCTAATTTTGTCAATACAGCCAATGCTTCTTTGGGAACATCATTAAGAAACAAAACTATACAGCTTTTTTTGAACAAGAAGTATTCAACCTTATTTTACTTTTATAGACAATATTTTCCAGATTTAAATGAATGTACCGAAAGTAGAGTTGAAACATCAGAACCAGTTTAAAAAAAAAGAAAGAGCAACAAGCGTATAAAGCCAGTAAATATTTCTATATCCGTTGTAGAAAAACAAATGGACATTTGTAATACCGAGTATAGTTGTGATTTTGCTGATTATCCAGGAAAATGTACAATATTTGAAAATTATTGTTTTGCTCTTTTAGATCATGGAAATTTAGTTATACAAATGCATGATGAAATTGGCAATCTTGTTTGCTGCCTAAATGATTATAGTGAAATAGATGGATCCTTTAAAGCTAATGATTTTATATTCACTACTAGGTTCTGTCAAGAAACAGGTGACTATTTTTATTGCACATGTAAAATTTACAGAACTCTGTTAAATCTTCAGGAATGTAATATTAAGGAGGAAGAATTTCTAGTTTTAGACTCTGTGGGAGAAAACTGTGTAACTTGCATGCATTGTAAGTTTGTGAAATTAAATTTACTGCCTTGTTTAGAACCCAGTCTAGTTAAATCTGAATCAAGAATTGAACAGTTTGTACAGAAAGCTTTACTATTTAAAAATCAAGAAATAGTAGAAGTTTGCAGAAAACCTGACATTAGAAAATATTCTGTTTTACTTGAAGGCGAGGACTATCCAGCCTTTGTTCATTTTAGCATGAACAAAGGGCTTGGTAAGTACACAGTGTCATGCAAAGATGGAAAATGCAGTTCTTTAAGGGGTTATAAGAGAAACATTAGTACTTTATTAAACTCAACTGTCTGTAAGCACTTAAACATATTAAAATGCTACACTCACTTATGGGAAGATTTAATAGACATTGGAAGTTTGGATAATGCAAATGATGGAGAACATACAATGCCTCAGGATTGTATAAAGGATGAAATGCCCATTCAGAATACAACGATTACCACACATAATAGCTTTAATGAGGAAACTGGACTCTGGAATTTTAAGTGTAAAAGTAAACACTCTCCAAGTATGAAAGACAGTGATAATTTAAGGGCAAATATTATTAAACGAGATGAGTGGAATTACAAAAACCTAGCGCGATGTTCAGATGGCTGCTTAAAAGGACCTGTTCTATTTCCAGATATTCCTAATAACACCTGTCCATGTGGAAGTGGCTGGCTCAAGCGCCAAGATGACCAGGCTTACAGAGAGAATGGATTGACTGTGCATGAAAAACTTAGGACACTGACTGTATATACAAACTTTGCACCCGTAAAATGTGACGTCCATGTTCGTTTATGTTATAATTTGGTTAAACCATGTAAAATTTCTTGGGATGAAGGGAAATCTGATTGTTTACATGTCTTAAGTAGAGATACAGCAGCAGGAGATGAAATAGGCTGGGAATATGTATCTATGGTAATGAGTTCAGGGTGTACTTTTTCTTCCTTCTGTCAGTTAAAAACTGAGACTTATAAAATTCGTCACAATAATGCTAGGTTCATGGATCCAACAGTTTTTGTTAACTTTTGGTTTAGTTGGGCTGCAAACATGAAAATAGAATTCAGAATACCCTGTGGTGTATGTGGTTACGAACCAAAGAGATTGTGTTGTGATGGTACAAAGGTCGGTGTTGGTTTTAGGAATGCAAAATATGAGGAAATAACTGAAACAAATCAAACCTCCAATGTAAAGAAAACATTGCATCGTAGAATGGATAGGTGTTTTTTGAAAAATTTAAATGGAATAGACAAACAACAAATGATAAAAGTTAGAACTACTTTAGATTATATTGCCCGTAAAGAACTGAAAGAAATTAAAGAACTTGAAATTATTCCAGATGATGAATTATTTCACTGTATTACTGTGTTAAAACAATTCCTTCCCTCTGAAGTTTTGGTTTCATTCCAGAGGTTTTTCCAAATGGATGACAATGAAAGGCTTGCATATGCAAATGTTTTAAAAATGTTAGCCACAACAGCATCTATGACCAGTCTTGTACCACCTACATACTGTTATAAAATTCAACATTTAATAAACAACCCTGATATCGAAAATGATCAGTTTAATAGTACTATCTACGAAATGCCTTCGTTTGCACCTGAACTAAGAGATTTAATGTGTGAGTCATTAATAAGTAACAATGAAATATTACCAGATGACATAAGACTATTTTTACAGTACCTGATAAATGAGTCAATGGCATTGCAAGTTACTGAACCAGAGCCACCTGTACCGCAACCAGGGACATACAATCCTGAAAAATATGGAAGGGCCTATTATTTCAATGAATTAGGTTTAAAACTGAGATCTGTTAGAAAGTTTCCATCGATAATGACAGTGCTGTTAAAAGAAATATTGATAGTGATGACAATGCTCTGGACTTTGAAAAATGTCAAAAGCTTTATTCAAAAGTGCAAACTTCTGCTCCAGGAACATCAACATTATTTTTGTGGTTTTGTGCTGACCATGGCCATTGCTATGGTTTTCATATGACAGGGGCAGAGGGTAGAAAGGATCCTGCAGTATCTCTATATAGTTATTTGGAAAAACCTCCACAAGATGTTTTTTATGATTTTGCATGTAATCTGCAGGAATATTGTTTAAACCGTGAAAGTGGATTTTATAAAGATGTAAGATTTTTTCATGACATATTTCATAGTTACTCACATAAATGTTCAAGAGCTTTTAAGGCTGGCAGACTTCAAGGGTTTGAATCTGTAAATTCTGAAATATGTGAACAGTTTAACAGTTTTATACAGTGCATTAAAAAGTCTTCCCGTCAGATGTCGCAATCACACTTTTGCTTTTACCTGCAATTCTTTTTACATGAATGGAAGAAAAAGAAAAGATTGCTATATGAAAAAAAGATAAGAATTGCATTAGCTGGACTACTTTAGGGTATATTCATATGTAAATAACGCTAATCAAAGCTGGTATATACATGCTTGATATTCCATCTTTTGCTGCTGTAGTTTTTGTGTGGTGGGTTTATCATATAAGCGGGATGCAAAGTTTGTATTGTGTTTGCTGTGGTCAATTATTTATACATAACTAATATGCAGTCTGCTGTGTTACACAATGTATAGACATTGGTGTTATTGTCGTAGTGTTTAGATATTTGAATCAATTTCAGAAAGCATATTAGTTTTATGTAGCAGATACTTTTCTGGTTTATTTGCTTTGTCTGTCAGATGTTATTTTTAAAATGTCATTCATTTTTTATTATAATTTACATCAATCTTGTTTGAATGTCACGTACCAGTATGTCCTGGATTGTTAATCTCTTTCACTGTCATGTATTTTTAATTGTTTGAAACTGATAAGGGACTGATAATAAATAGCTAATGGAAGCTTTTGTAGTCAAATCATTTAATAGTATAGATGTTAAATTGTTTGTGTGTAAATGCGTGACTTAGATTATACGAGAAAATAGTAAAGGGTGAACTATTTGTACAAATAATTTTACAATACATCGGTCATTGACCTGTTAACACACACAATTATATACAATGTAAACAGTATATTTACTGTACAGTACATGTGAAAATCGCCATTTCAATATGTCAGGAATTTTTTAACTTTATTTTACTGTCTTCGTTAGTTTATCCTATATGGACATGTTCTATTGTAACTAAACAATGGACAATCTTTATTTGATAGGGGTTTTCAACCCTAGTGGACTTCTGTTTTGCTTGGTATGCTACCAAAGCCTTGCTACTATTGCAATCGATGTATGGCTTTTGTTGTTTTGTTTGTGCTTTTCGTTTAATAAAGTATATAATTATTGCATGAGTATTCTTACTTCGACCAATGAATATGAAAAGTTTTTCTCGTACACTTCTTCTGTGTATTTACGTATTTGTAAAAGCAATACCGCAAACAGTGTGCAGCACATATGTACCAGAAATATACGACACAACAAGTGGAAGAAACCCTTCTAACGGGCATACTCATGGTCAAGACATTGATATCGCATGCATTACACGTATAGTTAAGTGCAATAAATCCATGTTGCGGGTAGTATAATGCAAGAAACATGCGTGGTCTCTACGACTAGTCAATTACAAGAAATCTGTGTAGCGGGTATACACCTGTTTAATACATTTCTGTCGCATGTGCTCTACGGCTAGTAAAGTACAAATATACGGGTTGCGGGTGTGCACAACTACCGGGTACTAGATGTCTGTATATTTACTATATACTTAGCGGGCGCAATAACATGGGGTTGCGGGTGTACCCAACGACTAGCTGATCATGTCCGTTTAGTGACTACATGCTTGGCTTGCGCAATAAAATGGAGTTGCGGGGGTTCCCAGCTACTAGATGATCACGTCCGTATAGTGACTATATACTTAGCGGGCGCAATAACATGGGGTGGCGGGAGTACCCAACTTCTAGATGATCATGTCCGTATAGTGACGACATGCTTGGCTTGCGCAATAACGTAGGGTTGCGGGGGTTCCCAGCTACTAGATGATCATGTCCGTATATGGTGACTACATACTTAGCGGGCGAAATAACATGGGGTTGCGGGTGTACCCAGCTACTAGATGATCATGTCCGTATAGTGACGATATACCTTGCAGCCGCAATAACATGGGGTTGCGGGTGTACCCAACAACTAGATGGTCATGTTCGTATAGTGACGATATAATTAGCGGGCGCAATAACATGAGGTGGCGGGTGTACCCAACAACTAGATGATCATGTCTGTTTCGTGACTACATGCTTGGCTTGCGCAAAAAAATGGAGTTGCGGGGGTTCCCAGCTACTAGATGATCACGTCCGTATAGTGACTATATACTTAGCGGGCGCAATAACATGGGGTGGCGGGAGTACCCAACTTCTAGATAATCATGTCCGTATAGTGACTACATGCTTGGCTTGCGCAATAACGTAGGGTTGCGGGGGTTCCCAGCTACTAGATGATCATGTCCGCATATGGTGACTACATACTTAGCGGGCGAAATAACATGGGGTTGCGGGTGTACCCAGCTACTAGATGATCATGTCCGTATAGTGACGATATACCTTGCAGCCGCAATAACATGGGGTTGCGGGTGTACCCAACAACTAGATGGTCATGTTCGTATAGTGACGATATAATTAGCGGGCGCAATAACATGAGGTGGCGGGTGTACCCAACAACTAGATGATCATGTCCGTTTCGTGACTACATGCTTGGCTTGCGCAATAAAATGGAGTTGCGGGCGTTCCCAGCTACTAGATGATCACGTCCGTATAGTGACTATATACTTAGCGGGCGCAATAACATGGGGTGGCGGGAGTACCCAACTTCTAGATAATCATGTCCGTATAGTGACTACATGCTTGGCTTGCGCAATAACGTAGGGTTGCGGGGGTTCCCAGCTACTAGATGATCATGTCCGTATATGGTGACTACATACTTAGCGGGCGAAATAACATGGGGTGGCGGGAGTACCCAACTTCTAGATAATCATGTCCGTATAGTGACTACATGCTTGGCTTGCGCAATAACGTAGGGTTGCGGGGGTTCCCAGCTACTAGATGATCACGTCCGTATAGTGACTATATACTTAGCGGGCGCAATAACATGGGGTGGCGGGAGTACCCAACTTCTAGATAATCATGTCCGTATAGTGACTACATGCTCGGCTTGCGCAATAACGTAGGGTTGCGGGGGTTCCCAGCTACTAGATGATCATGTCCGTATATGGTGACTACATACTTAGCGGGCGAAATAACATGGGGTGGCGGGAGTACCCAACTACTAGATGATCATGATGTTCAAGCGAAAATCGATATATACGGGTACCCGACATATTTAAATTAAGAAAAAAAAAAAAATTGGCACTGTATTGGAATATGATTAAAAATACATAAACTCCTTATCTGTTAAAATGTTGTTTCACAGAACCGTGATGATATAAAATAGTGTAATGTAGCCCACCGAATAATAACTTTACACATATGTTACATATAACATTTATGTATCGTTCGATGAACATTACTTCAGTAATTTTCAATAGCAAAATACAAACATAATATGCAATTTTCTTGAAATTAAGAAATTCTTAGATTCTACTGAGCATGTATTCGGATAGTTTCAATTTCTGATATATTTATATTTTTCGTTTTCCACGGAGATGACATCCGACATATCGGCTTCTTCACGTGCGCACGTGAAGGTTCACGTGCATGCCACCGTAGCCCTTTTTGATAGCAGTAGCATCATTTCATATTGCTCTGCACTTGGAGTAACATGGCAATGTGTGAAAGCTTATAATAATTAGAGTGTTTGTGACTGTGCTATTAATAAGAATAAGTAAAGAACACAGATTTATGGTGTTGATCACTGCAAACACTTGTGCTAAACACTAAATGTCATGCCTTATTATACAATGCGGTCCTTTATTTATGGCAAGGAACCAATTGCCAAACAACGAGGCACAAAACAAATGTAGTAGACAAGACACACACGTACACAAAAACGAACAAAACTGGGGTCACCGCCTTGAAACGGTCAATGCAAAGCATTGGGGGTTTAAATAGTCAATGGTTATGACATGATAGGCTATACATACTTGGGATTATCCATTCCCTGTGTGACTATGGCTAGACATTATACTTGACATATCCTTTACTTTTCGTTTAATAAACACGGAGTAATTTATACCATAAAAATTAAGGGCGTTTGAAAGAGCAACACATTTATTATTTAAAAAAAAGTTAAAAATTGAAAAAAAAATTTTTTCGTGCTTCTTAGATTGTTGCATAATAGAGGTTTTAAAATGCAAAAAACCCTGTCTATACAGGTATTAAAATGCAAAAAAACCCGTCTGACAATGAAGTTCACTGCATACCTTAATGATAATTATTATTTACTACTTCTTGACAACGTTGTCTTAGAATACACACACTGTTTGATTTAAAGACAAAGAGGGTATGACTTTGATCTCTCAAATAAACTTGCCAGTAAACGATGTCAATGACGAAGACGCCTGACAAGGGTACCATGTGGTCCATTCGAGTCGACATTTAGTGCTATACATTTTTCCTCAGTGGTTGGTGGTCCCTGCATTCCTTGAGAATGTGTTCAGCCGTTTGGTCGGCTTCTCCACAGGGGCACTTTGGAGACGGCACAAGGTGGAATTTCATGTGCATGTGGTGGTTTAGTCTACTGCAGACTTTATGTGTTGTTTTCATTTTATAGGAATGCACCTTGCTGATGTACAGGCAACGCCCATACACTTTGCACTGAGCATAACTTCAATTTCTTAAGTATGTGCAATAAATAATATCATGAGATGATGTCACATAATGACAATGTTTGTGGTTTAAAAGTGAGTCACTATTCAACAAAGCATAAACACTACTATCATAATGGCACCACTGTTATAATTGGAGAAAAAAATGTAATATACGATGTTAAATACCAAATATTACACCTGTGGACCTTGTAGTTTCAGAGAAGTTATTTTTCGATCAGTGTATCTTAATAATCATTTTATAGAATGTCTAATTTGAAAAAGGGGCATAACTTTTGTAATTATTAACATAGAATGATAAAAACTCGCACATGTACAAGTTCGTATCATATGGAACAATGCCTGCTACTTTGAATGTCGTTGAAAAGATTAGTAGAACGCTTTGGACACGTTTGTGTCTACAAACAAGACAGACAGACGTCCATGGCGATTGCAGTATACCCCACTTTACTTCGTAGCGGGGGAGGGGGGGGCATAATAAGCATTTCATAGAACAAAAAAATACAACCGTATTTGTGTATTAATGTTCATACTTGTTGTGCTGCAAACAATAAGCATCTTTCCTCGCGACTTCTACTCTCACTGGGAATTGAACCCAGATCTCCCACTTATTTAGTAAGTAGGTATGTTTCCTTTACACCAAGAAAGTGTGAAAGTTTAAGGAAAATGCTTATCATCTGATTATCAAAATATATTTAACAGTATTAAATGTATCCTTTAAATAATAATATGTTACACCAAAATAATGGACAAGAACTATCAAATGATTGCAGTATTGACTTTTAAAAATATTTCACTTGGCACATTTGTTTCAATGTGGACAGGACAAAGACAACTAGACATGTTTATAAATAAATTTATTACATTAAATTAATGGTACCCAATTAAAATCTCAACCCATCAAATTTAGAACTGACCGAAACATTTGTTGTTTATGCGATAAATTAATTTACTGCCAGCACAAGCTTCATGATGCCCATATTTGAGCATTTACCTATAAGTGTGACCTTGACCTTTACCTAGGGATACTGGTCTTGCGCAAGTCAAGCTGGCTCGACATTGTGAACATTTTTAGGCAAGTAATTGTAAAATTGCTTGAAGAACGACAAACTGACTGTCATTACAAGCTGCATCATACCCATACCTTTGGGACACGGGACTTACCCTCGCTACGTGGTGAATATTTAAAATTGTGTAAGTTAATTTATTTGACAGTGATGAATTATGAAGTTACAGTCCGGACAAGCTCAAAGAGAAGGACGGACGCACACACACTTACTCAACAATTGTGACAACAATATCGAGCTTTCCACTAGCATAAAAATAAAAACAAACAAAAATGTGACAAATTCAGACAGTCACATAGACGAAAAGGAACACTCACAGTGACCTCCTAAAAAAAGTCTCGATTAAAATGTGAAGTATGTTAATACATTAATATTAAGTAAAGTTTGATGGCTGATATATGACCCCTTGATATTCCTGTTGACTTCAGCTAGTCACTAGCCTTTTTACTATTGGACCCTGTGATCAATTGTTGCCTACAAACTGTACTGTAACTGATCTCGATGTTGATCAACAGTTTTCTACATTGTCACTTTGAATGTTTTTTCCTTTGACCAACAGATTTTTACTGTCACTTCCACTGCTTTTCCTTATGACCAACAGATTTTTACTGTCACTTCCACTGCTTTTTCCTTATGACCAACAGTTTTCCACTGTCACTTCCACTGCTCCTCATTGTGACCAACAGTTTGCTTCTCATTTGACTGCAATATCCACTTCTCTTTGTTTGAAGCAATGTGTATCTTGCAATGAGCTGCATGCTACACTTTGGTGTGTCTTATACCAAAGTGCCATAATAACATTCATTGTGATCAGCTGAGAAACAGCTGTTTGGTAAGTCCTGCAAACTGAAATGAAAACATAAATGTTTAACTTCTTATGAAATAGAAAAAAACACAATACATTATTTTACACATACTGTCCTTATCATTATGTATATCTTATTTTGAAGACCAGTGAATAGTTAATTAACAGATATTTCAGAAAGAGCCATTACTCATTGCAAGTATGTAAATCAACTAACACACTCTTTTCACAGTTGTTATATGATTACCGGGTACATATACAAACATTCAAACACCATTTAAGTTGCCTTACACATTTATCACTTAGTCAAAGTACAGCAGATTTGACTCATACAAACAAGCTGTTTGTGGCCAAATTTGACTTTTGACCTCTAAGTGTGACCTTGCCCATTAGGGTAATGAGACGGGTGATACACACAACACTCAGTCTCCTCATGGTAGTCATTTGTGGTAAGTTATTTTTAAATTGCATGATGAATGGCAAAGTTACAGCCCGGACAAGCTGTTTTATGGCCTAGTTTGACCTTCAACCTCTAAGTGTGACCTTGACCTCTGAGGTAGAGACAGGTTTTACACACGAAATGCCGTCTCCTCATGGTGGTCATTAGTGGTAAGTTAATTTAAAATAGCATGATGAATGACAAAGTTACAGTCCAGGGGCCTTTATCTGAAACAATTACCTTAACTTAAGTTAAGGTGTAAAATATGAGATCGTTAAGAGACCGCTACGATACCGCTATTTCATTACCCCAAAGCACATCTTAGTACTGTCGTAAAACTAACCTTAACTTGCGATCTTGTAAGGTAATACACGCTGAAATAGTGACGTAATGTTGCAGAACAGTTAATTTTCGTTATTTCTTTGTTGATGACTTTTGTAAGATTAGCAGCATATATTTATGTTAAAACACGAAAGACTGAATATGTCGCTTATTAACACGTCTACTTTACGTGGAAAGTCCGCTGTGATTGTGAACTTGGTGTGATTTAAGCCTAAGGAAACGTGCATAAAATGAAGAATAAATTGTTTAATATTATTTTAAAAAGAAGCTGATACGTTTTTCTTCCACTCAATCATTAATGCACTTTATTATTACTTGATTCATTTTTTAAAAATTCCACATATTAACTGGCGATGTTTGTACTGATGTCATTTACAAATTACCTAATTAACTAAATGTTCATTACATATGAGACACAGACATATCATACAAAACATTGGCGGATTTAGAGGGGAAGAAGTGGCGTCAGCTATGACGGTCACCACACGTCTGTCGCGCGTTTTAATTTTAGTAGACCGTATACAGCTTACGCGTGAGCTGTATACGTTGACTATAAAACCGTATGCAGCTTACACTGAATGCAGCTCACCGTAAGCTGTATGCGTCCAGATGCTGCACATTGCCGTATATAGTTCATGTCTAAACGATGATGATCATCATCAATATCATCATTGTCTTCGTAAGCAGCAGCAGCAGCAGCTGCGGCATCAGCATCAACACAGTTTTGCGAATGTCTGTAGTAGTTGTTGTTGCTATCATTGTTGCTGATGTTTGTAGTTGTGTTGTTACTGTTGTAGATGTAGTAGCAGTTGTTGTGTGTCTGTCTGTCCGTCTGTCTGTGTGCCTGTCCGTCTGTTCCTTCGTCCACCAATCGCAGTTACTTTGCATTAAAACATTTCAGGATCATTATACTACCTTGGGTCAAAATTGTTTTGCTCAGTTTACTTCACGTGTGAGTGCATGGTGTGTGTGAGGGTGGGGGGCACAGTATTACAAGCGGGGTCGACTTGCTACCGCTGATGCTGTTGATGCTGCTACTGATACTGCTACTGTTACTACTACTACCGTAATCACAATTATGTTCAATACTAGTCACTCACCATGTAAGCTAAATACGTTAAGACGAATGACATATTTCAAAAGTATATGTACGTATCCAACATATACAGCTTACGTACGTAAGCTGTATATGTTGTCAACAAACGAATATAGCTCATTGTAAGCTGTATACGTTGACAACCCAGGTATACAACGCCTAACAGCGCCACAGGAATTAAACTGACACTAATAAACTGCATGGTATAGTCCACATGAATCGCATAGACAGAGAATGATAAAAAAGACGCTCTTTTCAGTGATGGTGTTAGATTGTCTTGCATTCTTTCAGTAATGGTGTTAGATTGTCTTGCATTCTTCAGTAAATGTTGAAATAGCATAATATACTGAGGCAATGTTTCAAATCTAGCTGCAAAATGTAAAACACTTGGAAAATTTAGTAAAACTAGAGCCTTGGATTCTTGACGTTCACTGATTCAGTTACAAAATATAGGTCAAATACATATTGAAATATACACTTATTATCTAAATGACAAAATGCGGTACATCTTATATTAAATGATTTTATTTGATTTTATTACATCACAGAACGGCCACATAACTTGCGTGGGGATTGGTCATGAAATTATTTTTACGCCATTCTCCCCCTACCTCTGATTCAAGTAGGGCAGTTGTCAGTTATTGGCATAGGTATGTGCATTTATTACTGGTAAACTGCTTAGATCGGCTAACCTTGCCCAGGAAAAGTGTGTGTAGGTTAACTGACCCATCACCACTGTGATATGACTGAAATACTGTTAAAAAATGGCGAAAATCAACTAACAAACAAACGAACAAATACATCACATAACTTATGATATCACTGTGAGGCCGATTTTTTGCGCATAACTTAAGGTACGGTTTACGAGGTCTCGTAAGATACGGGTGTTTTGAGGTAATCGAAAAATCTGCTAAGGTGACACTAAGGTACTGTTACGAGAATTATAGCCTTAAGGTTGCTTTCAGATAAAGGCCCCAGACAAGCTGTTTTATGGCCTAATTTGACCTTTGAACTCTAAGTGCGACCTTTACCTTTGAGGTAGGGAGACAAGTGTTACACGCGACACGTCGTCTTATGATCGATTGCATTTGTGCCAAGTTATTTTAAAATCCATCAATATATGGCAAAGTTATGGCTGAGACAGGAATTTTCAAGCTGTTTTATGTCCAAATTTGACCTTTGACCTCTAAGTGCGACCTTGACCTTTGAGGTAAGAAGACGGTTGTTACACGCGACAGGCCAATCACTATATGCCTCTCGGCATCAGTAGATGCCGGGGGCATAAAAACTAAGCACTTTTTCACAGATCTGCAATAGTTTCAACCTTATATAGATTCTAGTATATTTTCATGAAAGATACTTTCAGAGTAGACTTGGACGATATCGTTTGATTAAACTTGGACCGTCTGATACGGAATATGTTGGGCTCTTGTGCCTTCAATACAGCGAAATATTGGACAGTCACATGATACCAATGATGACAGCAGGTTGGATGATAGAAATGGGTATATAATAATAATAGATATTTACATTAAGCTTAATGGACTTCAAACAGCCAGTTACTCTGAAATGGCAGCAGACAAAAGTGTGACAGACACACAATACCATTTCAATATCCTCTCTTGGTTTCATCAGCCTGGGATAACTAGAACTGTCACTGTCATGCCTGAAATACCCCCCACATGCCACTTTGTCAGAGGGAATTGGCAGTTGAGTTTTAAGAACTGGTTTCCCAACAATGCAAGCTTCCTACCTATAAAGTTTCATCTTGATACCTCATATTATAGTCAAGATATGCCCAGGACAACATTTCAGCATGAACATTCACAAGCGCAATAACTGTGAAATTATGAAAGCAAGAGTTATGGTTCTTATGCACTGCACTTCCCCTCATTGAGATCTACCTACATATTAAGTTCGAAGTTGATACCTCTTATAATTTTCGATGATATTAAGTATAAAAACTAATAAAGGACAATAACTCTAAAAATATGGAAGCAAGAGTTATGGCTCTTGCGCACTTCACATCCCCTCAATGAGATATACCTACCTATTAAGTTTCAAGGTGATACCTCTTATAGTTTTGAAGATACGGTCTTTTCAATACAGAAATATACAAAGGGCAATAACTCTAAAAATATGGAAGGAAGAGTTTTAGTTCTTGTGCAATGCACATCCCATCAATGAGATCTACCTACCTATTAAGTTTCAAGTTGATACCTCTTTTAGTTTTCAAGATATGCTCCGTACAAAATTTAAGTACAAACATTAACAAAGTGCAATAACTCTATAAATATTGGACCAAGAGTTATGGTTTTTGTGTGCTTCACATCCCCTCAATGAGATATGTCTACCTATTAAGTTTCAAGTTGATACCTCTTTTAGTTTTCAAGATATGCTACGGACAAAATTTCAGCCAAATAATTAACTAAGGGCAATCACTCTAAAAATATGGGAGCAAGAGTAACAGTTTATGTGCACTGCACTTCCCCCTACTGAGATCTACCTACCTATTAAGTTTCAAGTTGACACCTGTTTTAGTTTTCGAGATATGCTTCGGACAAAATTAAATATACAAATAAACAAAGGGCATGATGTTATAGAACGTCTAAGTTGAAAAAGGGGCATAACTTTTGTAATTTTTATCGTAGGACGATAAAAATCGCACATGCACAACTTCATATCATGAGGAACAATGCGTGCAAGTTTGCATGTTGTACGTTGAAAATTGTCGGAGAATGCCTCTGGACAAGTTTTGCTCTACGGACAGACAGACTGACGAAAATACGGACAGACGTCCATGGCGATTCCTGTATACCCCCCCTTTACTACGTACCAGGGGGTATAAAAAGCCCAGCCATACTGGCCAAAGGGTCTGTTATTCTGCTATTTATTACTGGCTGTAACTGTACATTACTTCGGGTCTGGCTCACACAGCTATTAATAAGAGTAAAGTAGCTTATCACTTAGCCTAGTGCATCCAGTTCAATTCCAGGTCCCGAGTTGGTGGTCACCATACAGGAGAGCTGAAGTATTCCTGACAGCGCAAGACCACCTGAAAGTAAGATATAGTGGTATATGTAGGTAAATGGCTGGACATTTAGACTATGATGGACAAGATACATCTTCAACAAGAGGGCTAAGATGGCCCTAGAAAATGTGACCCTTGGTATATGGCCAGTTTTGACCCCAGAGGCATGGTAAGAACAAACATTATAAAGGACCACTATACGATGTTACATACCAAATATTACAACTATCGGCCATTAAGTTTCACAGAAGAATTCATTTTGATATATAAGTCTATATGAGCAAAGTGATCCCTGGGGCATGGCCAGTTTTGACCCCATGGGCATGACTTGAACGAACATAGTAGAGGACCATTATACAATGTTTCATACCAAAGAAGATATTTTATAGAGTTATTTTGCTAATACAGTTAATATCAGTATTGCAGGCAATACAGGAGTCCCATATCAGTGAAAACCCTCATCAATTAAAGATTGTGCATTTAAACCTTCCATTATATTTATATCCCATTATATATACACATGTTTTTCATAATAAAATCCAATACAATACAGTTTATTCAGTACCATATGGCCACCGGCCCAAAATACATTTCGATCAATCATAATAATAATAAGTGATGTCACCTATACAATTGTAAAAAAAAAAAAAAAAAAAAAAAAAAAAAAAACAGTAAATGCATATAAAAATATACTAATTAATGCATGAAGAACAGTGTGTGTAAATTGCGAGCAACATTTGTCACAACACATTGCTCTTCATGTATTTACAAAGTGTTATGATTATATCTTATGTACTTTTCGAGTAATTGAAGTATTTAGTGTAAATGTTTTCATGATGTATTTTATTTCCTTTTTGTATACTGTGAGATATTCACTCACATTCTTATTTTTTGTATATTTCACAGTATATTTCTTATTCCACTGTTGTGACTTAAAGCTGTATCACACTTTTGCACGTACTTTTATGTTGAATAGTTTGTTGATCACTCATGTTATGTTTAATGACTGATGACGTTTGCATGGTTATGTAAAATAGTTTATCACTCCTGCACTAGTTATGTTGAGTAGTTAATCAATCGTGCACCTAGTTTTGTTGAGTACATGTAGATGATTTGTAGTTCTAAACAACTACATTTATTATAAATACATTATCGTGTACATTCAATTCAATAGTCATTTTATTTTATTGTCCAATAAATGATTTTCATAAGTTTATTTGCATTTTAGCAAGGATTGATTACTAATTTATTATATGTATACCTATATTGTAATATACATTGCACAAGTAAATAATTGTAATCAGTGTACTGGTATTTTTATTGTAAAAATGTGTTCTCGTACGGGGTCTTACTTCATTTCAAAAAGTTTAGTACCCATATTACTAACTATGATGTCTGATAGATAACGTTAACACGTATTACCAACAAATCACTACAATGTCAAGAGGGTAGGATGTTTAACAATCTGACTACTAAGTATGATATGTACAAATTAATAAATGTTAAGTCGTATTTATGCAGTCAAATAAATTCTATTATTTTTGCATGTTTATACAAAATGAATTATGGGTTTTTTAACCATTCTTGTTTGAAATAATACATCAAAAAGAATAAGCGCACATTAAAAGTGGTGAAACTGATAGCATGAAATATTTATTCTGAATTCTTAAGCTACACTTATTTAATCATGATTAATCGATTAATCAGTCACTTTTGTCCCTGATTGATCAACAAATATTTTGAGTGCTGATTCCAACCACTAGACACAAGGCAATGCATATCAAGAGCATCATGACAACCCACTAATCTTGAAGTATTAAAGTTTTATTTCACAAGAAGGCCAATTTCACGACATTGCTATAGTGCAAGCTTTATGACTTTTGAAACTAGCCCTGTCATGGACAGAAATATATATTTCTTTGTTTAACGATATAAATTTTATTCATATTTAATAAATCGCACTATTAAAAGCTGTATTATAACCATTTTTTACCTCTGACCTCTAAGTGTGATCTTGATTTTTAGCACAGGTGCACAAAAAACACAGTTTCAACAAGGTAATAAGGTATCACTATGGTTAGTTGTTTAAATGAGGAACTTAAAGGGACGTACATACGGACAAGTGTATTGCATTCAGAACTGTTACTATCTTCAGTCATGTCAGTCATGAATGCCAGGCAGAATAATGTAAACAATGGTACATTGAAAGGATTTATCCACACGACAGCTTTTCTCTCTGCCTCAAGATATCTTTACCAATGTAGCAGTACCGGTATTGGCTGAGACTCCCTATTACATAAATTGAATATAAGACATCAAGATTAAAAAATAACTACTTGAAGAAATCGAAGTTGGTTTTGCACTAGTTTTGTAACCACAATACACTATTTAACAAACTAGTCACAATAGTGACGAAGAATACCCCATGACGCCGCATGTCGTTATATGAAGCATGATGTTATAGAATGTATAAGTTGAAAAAGGTGCATAACTTTTGTAACTTTTAATGTAGGATGATAAAAACTGCACATGCACGACTTCATATCATATGGAACAATGCCTGCAAGTTTGAATGTTGTACACAGACAGACAGGACAAGACAGGACAGGACAGGACAGGGCAGGCAGGCAGGCAGGCAGGCAGGCAGGCAGGCAGGCAGGCAGGCAGGCAGGCAGGCAGGCAGGCAGGCAGGCAGGCAGGCAGGCAGGCAGGCAGGCAGGCAGGCAGGCAGGCAGGCAGGCAGGCAGGCAGGCAGGCAGGCAGGCAGGCAGGCAGGCAGGCAGGCAGGCAGGCAGGCAGGCAGGCAGGCAGGCAGGCAGGCAGGCAGGCAGGCAGGCAGGCAGACTTCAGTATACCCCCCTTTACTTCGTAACGCGGGGTATATTATGATAGTTCATACAGTGTTAGCGTTTACGCCGTTAACATATCTTATGCAATGATTTAGCCAGGGACGCAAAAATTAATTGCCTTTTGCGTCCCATGGACGCATCGAAAATTTCAGAGTACATTAGTTAACACTTCTTTAAAAAATGTCTTAACCTGAATCCCAATACTTTTTGAAAAAAGCAATGCGTGACGTAGCACTGCTATTTCTCATACTGCAGCTTTAATTGCCATTTTCCAATCAACATAAGTCGTACTTCTCAGTTTCGAAGGAGTAATTAATTCGATTGGTTAGAACAACTGTCTGAGATCTTCCGTTAGCATTACATGTCACAAATGACCTACATGTTCGGTACATGCTTATCACTGATGAATGATCTCTATCTTCAGCAAATATACGAAACAGACTGTTGTTGCGTATTTTTTAATCAAACACAAACTATTGTACAACTGTAAAACAGTCGGATATCAGCAACGTAAATGGCTGAAACATTGCAAACCGAATGTTAAAAACATTTATTTGACAATAGGAAGTATATTTATTGAGTACGGAGGTGTTAAAATTGATGAAAACATTAATATATGTTTATAACTGTATCCAAACATTGGGACTCAACCAAATCAGTTTGGGACGCAACATTTTTCTAGCCACTGAGTCCCAAGGACGCAGTGAATTTTTGGGGTAACACTGGTTAATAAATTGATAATTGTTCACTTGTCAATGCACTGGGACAAGCTAGACACAAGAGTGCCATTGTCACAAAGATACGCCCGTCAGTAAAAAAAAAAAAGTCAGGTAAAGATTGGACAAAGTCCAGTCTGCGCCAAAAACTTTTGTAGACTATAGTCCTTCGGACTATGATCCATAAAGAATTTTATAGCCCGACCAATATTTTTATAGCCTCGGGCTTGGACTATATGTTGTTGGCGTAGACTGAAAGTCTCAATTGATTGCTCTTATTTTACCTTTGAACTTAAATATTGTGACCTTGACCTTCGACCTAGTGACTTGGTTATAGGGCGCGCCACTCAGTATGCTTGAAACTACTACAAAGTTATTTCAAAATCCTTAATTTGCACAAGACTATGTTTTGACATTTGACCTTGATTTGTGACTTTGACCTTAGACCTAGTGACCTGGTTCTTGCGCGTGACACTCCGTCTCATCATGCTGATCACTTTTGCCAAGTTATTTGACAATCCATCCATGCTTGACAAAGTTATGCTCTGGACGAAGTGTTAAGTACAAATTTCCTAAATTTGACTTTGACCTCGAATTGTGACCTTGGTCCTAGGGATCTGGTTTTGTGCGTGACACTCCGTCTCATCATTCTGATCACTTATGGCAAGTTATTTGAAAATCCATCCATGCTGGACAAAGTTATGCTCCGGACAAATATTTCCAGCCGCCCGCCAGCCCGCTCGGTTGTTCCCGTAATACGTCTGTTTTTTTTTAAACGGGCGTATAAAAACAGACAAGACATCTGTTCCTGAATAAACAAACAAATACAACATGTACCATGTTTCCAAATCCTCACAACAGTTGCCCAGTCTTTCTTCGGTAATCTTCCTCACATCGTACCAGTTAATTGTCATCCATGAGTTGGTGGTCACCATACAGGACAGCAGTGCTTTCCATGACAGCATGAGACCACCTGAAAATAAGATATACTGGTATAGTTAGGTAAATGAAGAACTGGATGGGAATTATATGACTGTTGGGTACATATCGAGCCCGTTGTCAACAATGGCATTCATTTTGTTATTACCTGTATTAAAAACATTACACAGGCATTACGCACATGTCCACTCAACAGGCATATTACCGGTATTTTAAAATTGCTGTTTGAATAATAAAGTTACAATTTGCAAAAGCTGTATCATGCCCATTAATATGCATATTATGAGAATTGACCTTTTAGTATAACCTTCACCTTTGAGCTAGAGACACAGGCCTTCCACCCAACATGTCGTTACCAAATGGCGAACATTTGTGGCAAGCTATTTTAAAATTGTCTGATGTATGATGAAGTACAATCTTCATAAGCTGTATGATGCTCATATTTGAGCAATAATCTTTATGTGTGACCTTGACCTTTGATCTAGGTTCAGGTATTGTGCGGGACACACTGGGTCCACACTGTTTACATTTTGGCAAGTGATTGTACAAATTGCCTGATGAATGACAGTTTTTCTCCGGACAAGTTGCATCATGCCCATATTTGACCTTTCGTTACAATGTGACTTGGACCTTTGAGCTTAGTACACGTCTTGCACACGAAATGCCATCTCCAAATGCTGTACCTGTGTTATTTTAAAATTGTCAGATGAACAATGAAGCTTGATTTAACTGTTTACTGTGATTTGTTGAGTTCTGACAATTCTGAAATATTAAGTACCAGGCCTGGGTAGTGAATATATACCAGCCAAAGCCTATGCTCACTGTGTATAAATCTTTCCAGTACCACAGTAGTGAAAATGTACCACCCAAATCATAAGCATGAAATGTAACTGCCAAAGCCTATGCTAACCATGTGGGTACTAGTTCAGTACCCGGGTAGTGAAAATGTACCGGCCTGAGCCTATGATTACCATGTGGATACTAGTCCAGTACCCGGGTAGTGAAAACATACCAGCCTGAGCCTATGCTAACCATGTGAGCACTAGTCCAGTACCCGGGTAGTGAAAACGTACCTGCCTGAGCCTTAGCTAACCATGTGGGCACTAGTCCAGTACCAGAGTAGTGAAAACGTACCTGCCTGAGCCTATGCTAACCATGTGGGCACTAGTCCAGTACCATAGTAGTGAAAACGTACCTGCCTGAGCCTACGCTAACCATGTGGGCACTAGTCCAGTACCAGAGTAGTGAAAACGTACCTGCCTGAGCCTACGCTTATCACGTGGGTACAAATCCAGTACCCCGGAAGTAAAAACGTACCTGCCTGAGCCTATGGTAACCATGTGGGTACCTGTCCAGAACCCAGCAAGTGAAAACGTACCTGACTGGGCCTATGCTAACCATGTAGGTACCTGAGCCTATGCTACCTGTACCAGTCCAGTGCCCGGGTAGTGAAAAGGTACCTGCCTGAGCCTATGCTTACCATGTGGGTACCAGTTCAGTACCCGGGTAGTGAAAACTTACCTGCCTGAGACTATGCTAACCATGTGGGTACCAGTGCAGTACCCGGGTAGTGAAAACGTACCAGCCTGAGCCTATGCTAAGCATGTGGGTACAAGTCCAGTAACCCCATAGTGAAAACGTACCTACCTTAGCCTATGGTAACCATGTGGGTACCTGTCCAGTACTCTCGTAGTGAAAACGTACCTACCTTAGCCTATGCTAACCATTTGGGTACCAGTCCAGTACCCATGGGTAGTGAAAACGTACCTGCCTGAGCCTATGATAACCATGTGGCCGACTACCTGTCCAGTACCCGGGTAGTGAAAACCTACCTGCCTGAGTCTACGCTAACCATGTGGGTACCTGTCCAGTACCCGGGTAGTGAAATCATACCTTCCTGAGGATACAATAACCATGTGGGTACCAGTCAAGTACCCAGGTATAATATTGAAAAGTACATGACTTAGCCTATGCTAACCATGTGGGTACCAGTCCAGTACCCGGGTATTGAAAAGTACCTGCCTAAGGCTATGCTAAGCACCTGGGTACCAGTCCATTTCTGGGGTAGTGAAAATGTATCAGCCTATGACTATGCTTACCAGGTGAATACCAGTCCAATACCCGGGTAGTGAAAACGCACCTTCCTGAGACTATGCTTACAATGCGGGTACCAGGCCAGTACCAGGGTAGTGAATTTGTACTTGCCTGAGCCTATGCTAACCATGTCGGTACCAGTCCGATATCTGGGTAGTGAAAATGTACCAGCCCGAGCCTATGTTAACCATGTGCGTAACAGTCCAGTATCCGGGTAGGGAAAACGTACCTGCCTGAGCCTAAGCTAACCATGTAGGTACTAGTCCAGAAACCGGGTAGCGAAAATGTACCTGCCTGAGCCTATGCTAACCATGTGGGTACCAGTCTAGTACCCGGGTAGTGAAAACATACCAGCCTGAGCCTATGCTTAGCATGTGGGTACCAGTCCAGTACCAGGGTAGTGAAAACGTACCTGCCTGAGCCTACACTAACCATGTGGGTGCTAGTCCAGCACACATGTAGTTAAAACGTACCTGGCTGAGCCTACGCTAACCATGTAGGCACTAGTCCAGTACCACAGTAGTGAAAACGTACCTGCCTGAGTCTACGCTAACCATATGGGTACTATTCCAGTACCCGGGCTGTGAATTTGTACCTGCCTGAGCCTATGATAAGCATGTGGGTACCAGTCCAGTACTCGGTTAGTGAAAATGTACCTGCCGGAGCCTATGCTTACCATGCCTGAGCCTATGCTAACTATGTGGGTGCCTGTCCAGTACCCGGGTAGTGAAAATGTACCAGCCTGAGCCTATGCTATCCATGTGTTGTACCTGTCCAGTACTTGACTAGTGAAAACGTACCTGCCTGAGCCTATGCTAACCATATGGATACCAGTCCAGTAACCGGGTAGTGAAAATGTACCTGCCTCAGCCTACGCTAACCATGTGGGTACCAGTCCAGTACCTGAGTAGTGAAAACGTACCAGCCTGAGCCTATAGTAACCATGTGGGTACCAGTCCAGTAACCGGGTAGTGCAAATTTGCCAGCCTGAGCCTATGCTTACCAGGTGGATACCAGTCCAGTACCCAGGTAGTAAAAATGTACCTGCCTGAGCCTATGCTAACCAATGTTTCAGCACCTGGGTAGTGAAAATGTAACCACCAAAACCAATACTCACAGTGGTCACCTTTCCAGTATCTGGGTTATGAAAATGTACCTACCAAAGCCTACTATGGCGAATTGATAAATATTCATCACAATAAGGATTTGGCCACATAACGATTCGCCACAGTTTAATAACGATTCGCCACAAGTTCATAACGATTCGCCACAATGCGTTCATGATAAAGAAGACATATGTATTGATTGTGGTGATCAAGGATTTTTGAAAATAAATATTAAGAAGCACATATAAAATTGTTTTACCGAATGAGGATTAAGGTTGCACTTGTTTATTTATGGGGAAAACAACTAATTTTTTATATTTATTAATACTTAATATCGATTATGTATTTCAAAGGTTATGATGCCAATACTGAACTTGATGAAAACTATGACGACGAGTTTTTACTTTGTTACATAGAGTAAATCATTAAATGAATATGTATTTGTCACTCATTGCTGTGCTTTAATGCACGAGTCAATTAGAACGTGCGAAATCGCCGAAATGTGACAAAAGGCGTCCTCAATTAAGAACAGTTTTGAACATATTTGACAACTTAAAACAAACAACATTGTTAAAGTGAGTGAAAAACAGCTTCAGCTCATTTCATTTATTTATATTGCCATTCCTATTTCATGAATAACAAATAAATCTCAGTAATACGGCGATAGGAATCTTTGTTTTGACATAAATTTTATAGGAAAAATCTAGGGCTGAATTTTATCAGGAATATAAAAGCATTGGTCAATAATTATACATAAAGGAACTTTCTAGTATATAACATCTATGACAAGACATAAATTAACTATGCTGGCGGTAAATGATGTACAAAATTTTGCGACCTCGCGAAAATTTTCGTCGTCGATTTTACAGGTCATAAACATGTGTAAAACGCATGCAACACATACTTTGGTGTTAAATATCACCAATAATTGCTCCTTTTTACATTTTTGTGTCGTTAGCCTGATGCACAATTACTCTACGTGACAGTAACTTATGCTTTACTGTAATCACCGCATCATAACTTTTTACACATTACAAATAAGTCAACAAGTTTAGACCATCAATTGCTAATTGTCCAGAATTTACATGTTTTAAAATTAGTTATTGGTACAAAAATATTGATTTATAAGACATGATTAAGTATTATATATTATCATTATAATTGCATAAACCAATACAAATAATAGATCTATAAAGAATAATAATATTATAAATAATAATAATAATTATTATTATTATCATGAATATAATTTTATTTGTAACTGTCATATATTGTATAAATAAATAAATTGTAAAAATTCAATCCACTTTCGCGCGTCACAAACAAATATTTTATTTCTTTTATATTTGGGACTCCTACTTTTTAGGGGGAAGGAGTCCCAGGACTCCTATTTTCAAATCCTAGTGAGATCCCTGATAAATAAATATCAATAAGCATCAATTATCACTGTTACAAACGCCTAATTATAGGTGTAATAAACATGAGGCGATTCGTTATGAACCTGTCGAGAATTGATATTTAACTGTATATTGTTCTTGAACCTGTGGCGAATCGTTATTGAACTACGGTGAATCGTTATGTGGCGAATCGTTATTGTGGCCAATAGGCTATGTGGAATATTTACCAATTACCTAGTCCATAGATCCTTGGCACACCACATGATCATCACCCGTCTTCAGTTGATGCTGAGTTTTGTATGGGAGTAGTGCTGATGGACATCACCAAGTTCACAATGCTACAAATACACACATTTTACTGGCCTTTTTATGTGGCGAATCGTTATTGTGGCCAATAGGCTATGTGGAATATTTACCAATTACCTAGTCCATAGATCCTTGGCACACCACATCATCATCACCCGTCTTCAGTTGATGCTGAGTTTTGTATGGGAGTAGTGCTGATGGACATCACCAAGTTCACAATGCTACAAATACACACATTTTACTGGCCTTTTTATGTGGCGAATCGTTATTGTGGCCAATACGCTATGTGGAATATTTACCAATTACCTAGTCCATAGATCCTTGGCACACCACATGATCATCACCCGTCTTCAGTTGATGCTGAGTTTTGTATGGGAGTAGTGCTGATGGACATCACCAAGTTCACAATGCTACAAATACACACATTTTACTGGCCTTTTTATGTGGCGAATCGTTATTGTGGCCAATAGGCTATGTGGAATATTTACCAATTACCTAGTCCATAGATGCTTGGCACACCACATGATCATCACCCGTCTTCAGTTGATGCTGAGTTTTGTATGGGAGTAGTGCTGATGGACATCACCAAGTTCACAATGCTACAAATACACACATTTTACTGGCCTTTTTATGTGGCGAATCGTTATTGTGGCCAATAGGCTATGTGGAATATTTACCAATTACCTAGTCCATAGATCCTTGGCACACCACATGATCATCACCCGTCTTCAGTTGATGCTGAGTTTTGTATGGGAATAGTGCTGATGGACATCACCAAGTTCACAATGCTACAAATACACACATTTTACTGGCCTTTTAAACAACTAGCTTGCAAGAACTAGTACCGGTACCTTCAATTTTTTTAGGCCTCATGATTTTAACTTACATGTAACTTGTAAGCATATGAAATTGTCGACATGGTGACAAAATCTCATTGCTTGCAAGTGTTTGACAATAGCTTTTATTTAGAAAGTGTTGTGAACAGATTAATAGTTGAAATATATTTATCGCATTTCAAATTTTCAGTTTTAAAATTTTACTGTTTTAGTTCAACCAACATTATCATGTGCTCAAGAACGACACAAGTAAACAGCGGCTCAAGCTGTAGATTGGCAGTAATGGCATATGTATATATTGTCTTTCAGTACGTGATGCTTCTAAAGTAACTTTTGTAGGTAAGTTTAATGAAATAATTTGCTTACATTCTTGTTTTAAGTTCACCCATCGCTGATTCTAAATGCGCACAAAATGGCGACAAAACCACTTTCACTTTGACAATAAACTGCCTCGCCACTGAGCATGCGCATTATTGGAAAATACCTATTTTTAGTTTGGGCGGCGGTAGACCATCGTTCATGACTCATGTGGGTATTTTTGCATTTGTTTAAGTTACTTTTTTAGTTTTGTAGCAATATGATTTATGCAACGAAAATAAAAATGTTATGACTCATAATGTTTACACTAAATTTCATTTGTTGCAGAAAATTGACTGTAAAATAAGGAGAAAATGACATTTTTGTAGGGAACTATTTTATTAATTGTAGTTTGCATTCTATTTTGTGTAGTTCGGTTACAAGGGGCGGTACTTCGCTGTTCCGATAAGAAAATTGCTGTGCGTGATATTTCTCTTGGAATGGCAATAAAATGCATGTTAAACAAAAATAATATAAAGGAATGATATGAAATCATCCCAAATATAATGTAAATATAAGGATTGAAATTAATTTTGTTTGCGTTCATGCGATTATGAACGCAAAATGGTCAAACTGGCAAATTATCCATGAAGCGCTAGCGAGCATCATGGATTTGCCAGTTTGACCACTGCGTTCATAATCGCATGAACGCAACCAAAATTAAATTCAATCATTAAATAGAGCAATCGATTTTAATCTCAATTTAAGTGAAATACTTTTTAATTTAAGTTTGAAAAATCTAGTGAATATTGATGGAAAAGGGGTACTAGCACTGCTTTTAAACACAAGACTAGAATATGAAAGTAGAGCGTTAAGAGTGATTATTTTACCGATTTAACATGATGTTGTGGCTTGTATTTACTGAAAGACGATGTCTGCATAAAAGCATATATTTCCTTAAGTGCTTCTTCATTTGGATTCACATAAGCTATCCGGCGTCAGGCGACACATCAGAGTTATAGTTATTCAAAAGTATTGTAACTTCAAAGCTACATAAGTTATTCACTTGAAACTGGGAATATACCTTTGTAATCAACTCCAGTGTTAGGGGCAACATTCCCCATAACTCTATTTTTTATTTTGACAGAGTTAAGCCCCTTTTTCACTTAGATTTTATGGTTAAAGTTTATAATTAAAAATTTTGTAACTTCAGAAAATAAGTTATTCACTTGAAACTTGGAACTAACCTTTGTCATCAACTCCAGTATTAAGGGCAACATTCCATATAACTCTGTTTTGTATTTTGACAGAGTTATGCCCCTTTTTCACATAGATTTTAGGGTTAAAGTTTATAAAACGTTTTGTAACTTCAAGGCTACAAAAGCTATTCACTTGAAACTTGGCACTAACCTTTGTCATCAACTCTAGTATCAGGGGCAACAATACCTATAACTCTGTTTTGTATTTTAACAGAGTTAGTCCCCTTTTTACTTAGATGTTCAGTAAAGTTTATATTCAAAAGTTTTGTAACTTCAAAACTACATAAGTTATTCACTTGAAACTTCTAAGTTACCTTTGTCATCAACTCTAGTATCAGGAGCGATAATACCTATAACTCTATTTTGTATTTTGACAGAGTTATTCCCCCCTTTTCACATAAATTACCTGGTTAAAGTTTATATTAAAAAATTTGGTAACTTCAAAACTACATAAGTTAATCACTTAAAACTTGGAACTAAATTTTGTCATCAACTCTAGTATCAGGGTCAACATTAACCATAACTCTATTTTGTATTTTGACAGAGTTATGCCCCCTTTTCAGTTAGATTTTGTGTTTAAAGTTTATATTCAAAAGTTTGGTAACTTCAAAACTACATCAGTTAATCACTTGAAACTTGGAACTTACCTTTTGTCATCAACTCTAGTATCAGGGGCAACATTACCCATAACTCTGTTTTGTAAGTTACTCACTTTAAACTTGGCACTAACCTTTGTCATCAACTCTAGTGTCAAGGGCAACATTACCAATAACTCTGTTTTGGATTTTGACAGATTTAACCCAATTTTTACATAGACTTTTTGGTTAAAGTTTTTGTTCCAAAAATTTAGAAACTATACAAGGATTTACTGAAATTTTTTGTATTTTAACAAATTTATGCCCCTTCCACTATCCAACATATGTACCAACTGTAATACTTCAAATAGTCGAGCTGGCTGTCCTCTTTTAAAGAGAATGTATATAAGCGCATCTTTCCTTTAGAACATTATGGCCATGAGGTTGAAGTATTTTGTAATATATGTTTGCTTTATATATGCATGTTAAATTGATAAAAATGTGCACAGTGTTAATTCTAAATTAGCAAAACGCTACATGTACACCAAATCATATTTTACATTTACATAACATTATTGTTGACTTTAGTTATTGTATTACAGGTGCTGTGCAAGTTGAGACCCTGGGAGGAAATCACACCAGGGAAGTCCTCCAGGCTCTGTTCCGACGGGGTTTCACCAAACAACGGTCAAAACCAATGTTTACTCAGAACTGTCAACTTGCACAGCATTAACTGTTGGTTGGCAGCACAATGTTGTCCTGAAAGAGAAGCAGAAGCCCATCAGCTTTATAGACAAAGTACGGTTGATGAGACAAGTCCGTCCATTACTGCCAATCACGCCGTCGGAAATGCTGGTCTGGAAAAGAATTCTTTCGGCCATCTTCCAAGTCAAGGTATAATCCTGATTTAGATTTTTAAAAAGCCTGATGTGTTATTTTGATCTATAAGTAAATAGTATTAAAGTGGTCTTTAATCATATGATGAATTTTTAAATAATTTCACCGAAATATTCACAGAAATAGTCCCTGTACCAATTTCATTCCAATCATTTGGCTTGTTAAAAAGTGGCAACATTTTTGGTGTCAATACGGCACTTACTGAAAGCACCTTTGGGGGCATATGTCACCTGATAGTGATAGCACTTGTTGAAAACTGTGAACGTATTTCCTCATTTTAATTTATTTTGAAACTGAATGTTTTGCAACAATTATTTGTTGTTTTTAGGACATCAGGCGTGCCCAGTCTTCGTATGTGTTGCATTTACAGATGGCACAGCTTGAGTAGAACGTTTGGGCCATTGTGGAGGAAGTCTCGGGTGGTGCAGTCAGAATAACTGAAAAGTTCTTCCGGCCATTAATGAAATTAAGATAAGTGGAGAACATCACAACTTGTCTAGACATTCTGCGAACCCAAGGATTGTCGGATTATAATTAAAAAAAATGTAAGAATAAAAAAAAAGAAGCTTTTATTTAAAAAAAAAAAAACAGTACACATTTTATTTCTTAATTTTTAAGTTCTTATGTTGATGTTAGAGTACAAATTCTTTAACTAAATAATTTAGCGAATCCCTAACTATGATTTTAACAATTCAAGAAATGTAATGTTATATTACATAATAAAATTGTATATGAAAAGCCGGCAACAGCAGGTCGAATTATGCAAATGGTGTGTACCCAGGTAATTGACTAACTTAAACTAACTTGCCAGGTCTTAGTATTTTAGAGGGGAGATTTGTTTTGTTATACATTTCTGACTACCTTTCTAACACATTTGCCAAAAAAAGCAACTGTTTTAATTATGTATTTATTAAGTAGCTAACTGACACTTGTACAAAAAAGTCCTTACATTTTTTATGCCCCCACAAAGTGGGAGGCATGAAGGATTGCACTTGTATGTCCATACGTTCCGAAAATGTGGGGACTCAACTTATCTTTAACTGCTTGGCAGATTTCACTCAAACTTTAACAGCTGAAGAATCTTAACATGTACCAGTGATCGTAAAGAAAGTAATTTTGGCAGAATTATGGCCCTTTGTCACTTTAAGCTCGACTTTTTGAAGAAAAAAAGTCGAGTTAATGTCGTCGCTCATTTATCATTTTTATTTTATATTTTAGTAAGGAACATTCGGGATGTAGTGCAGCGACCAAAAAGAGGAAACACTTGGCTAACAGTGGTGAGGAATTAGCTGACAACTAGGATGATCTTGTTGTAAGTTTTATAACTTTTCATGATCTGCATTTTTTTAATGATCAGGATATGATTGTTCATTGAAATAACAAGTTAAAAAACAATTTTACAATTGTATGGTTTCAACCTGTTAAACCGTTGAACATTTGATAAACTGTAAGTGTTTGATTGTGCAGGCTATGTTTTGTTAATTATTAGAAAACTAGGTCCCTTTTCATATTTTAAAGGTAAATTGTGACAGTGTAAAAAATGTATTTGAAAAATTGAATCTTGAAATTGGCCTGCAGCAACAGGGGCAACATTTCCCATAACTCTGTTTTGTATAGTGACAGAGTTATGCCCATTTTTTTGCAAAGATTTTCTGGTTAAAGTTTATATTCAGAAGTCTTACCTTGAGAGCTACATAGGTTATCCATTTGAAATTGGAATATACCTTTGCCATCAGGCTCAACAATCTCCATAACTCTGTTTTGTATTTTAACAGATGTATGCCCACTTTTTACATAGATTTTGTAGATAATGAGTTTGTTCCAAAATCTTAAAATTTATAAACTTTATATAAAGCGATTACACTTTAAATTTTTGATTTTAACAAATTATGCCCCTTCCACTTTCCAAAATATGTGTACCAACTGAAACACTTTGAATAGTCGAGCGTGCTATCCTCTGACAGCTGTTGTCAAAAAGTAAAGCAGATTTTGTGACATAGTTACATTAAGTTACTTGTATTTATTAGGAGAAATACAACCGACTAGACGAAGAGATTAACGTGTGCAATGAAAGATGTTTCCAGCTGGAAAAAGAAAATACAGAATTAAGAAATCAACTGACTGAAAGTAAGTGCATTATTGTGTAATATATTCATAGTAATAAGAACATTTTAATTAGATAAGAATGTACTAAGAATGTGGTTGATTAATTAAAAAACACATTTAGTGTATACTTATATTTTATTATTTTCCATAGGTTATGCGGTGACGTAAATCTATGTGAATATTTATGAAGTTCAATTAACCAATCAGAGGAGGAATTTCCCTTTATGATGATACAACTTCCGTTAAAATCGGACTGTAAACAAGCGTGTTACAAATGACCAAAGTCTACATGAATTTGTCGGATCCTGAATCAGTATGTTAATATGAAAGTTATATCATGTAAAAATTCACTGTCTAAGCTTACATTGTCTCAGCTTGAATTGGTAATCCTCCAGTTTAGGTGCGTAAATTATTTACAACATACCCGGTGCTTTCTGAGCCTAACTGCCCTATTGGGAGGGTCAAAGCTATCCTCCTGTGTCCATATGGTTAGTAAACCCGTTGCTATGATATAAATAATACAATAATTTACGCACCTAAACTGGAGGATTACCGATTAAATCGGTTTATGTTGACCCGACCGCATTTGCGTTCAAAGTTCAGAGGTCAGGAAAAACCCCAAATCCATTCTGGCGATGCAATGGCCGCCATCTTGAATTTCTGTCTAGTAGCGGAAAACGAACGATCTATTCAGTAAATAAGCCCCAATAAGCACAAGAAAAACGCTTAAGTATGTGTAATTTAAAATATATTTGTCCATTTCGCTGATATATGTTACTAAGAGGTTTTTGTTTTTTAAATAAATACGTTAAAAACTTAAAATGCTTGTAAACAATAGTACATATAGTTTCGGATAGGCAGCATTTCGGTCATCGTTTTATAAAACACATTATCTACTCCTACACTAGCGCATTGATATTGTTATGCACGAAATTCATACAAATGAAATAATTCAGAATATTGTTAA
The DNA here is from genome assembly GCA_027627225.1 of Congeria kusceri. Classification (NCBI taxonomy): domain Eukaryota; kingdom Metazoa; phylum Mollusca; class Bivalvia; order Myida; family Dreissenidae; genus Congeria; species Congeria kusceri. The sequence continues at coordinate 242,183 of JAPFQT010000233.1, read as the reverse complement.
TATTTTTTTAATTTTATGAAGTCAACAAACCTGTACAGTGTATGTGTAAAGAATGTCGGTTGTTTAGGATATTGGTTGTATCATGTATGTATTGAAGTCATGTTACGAGAATAGGAATCATGACAACAGTAAACAAATAACCAATACTTGTGTTAATAATAGTAAGTTTAACAAATTTATTGAATAGGTTTATTTTATTTTCTAAAATTATTTGATTTCTTTTTTCTTTACATTGTTTTATTTCTTACCGTATTTCTTATTTTTCAGGTGCATTATTATTCCCTGTAAAGTGCAATGTGCCAGTCTGACTCCGACAAGATGAATTCAGGATGGCATCAGATCATCCTAACTTCCTAGGTCCGCCAACAGAGAAGCACATGTTCCAGGAAAATCCAACCAAAGAGGCAGTTACAAATTCTCCACAAAAGGAGGAAGTTAATTCCCTTGCTCGACAATTTACAGACAGTCCTAGAGCAGTTGACAGTGAACAATGTATCGGCATTATGCCATTGATGTGTGTATATGTAATAAAAGTATGTTTTACAACATGTCTGTTTAATGTCTTTGAAATGTTAAATAAGTTCACTAAGATTAATGAATTTTAATCACGAAGAAAGCAATTGAAGAGTGACATTACAATATTATGGCATGTAAATGCCACGTCACTTCACATTTTGATTGAAAAAAAAAACTATAGAGGACACACTTTTTATGGGAAAATTTGTTTTGCACTTGCAGATAGACCAAAATGGACCTTGGAAATGAAAAGAGCATGTAAATTTACATATGGTTAGCAATTTTCATGAAGATATTTTTATAAAATAAAAGAATTTATAATAAAATGTCAGCGGCGTCGGTGCCGCACATTTCTGAGAAATCGGTCTTCTACAGAATAAAACCTGCCAAAAAAGTGGCAAAATTTTGCGAAAATTTCACAACTTCAAAACCTCATAACTTTGGAAGTAATAGAGATATTTGAATAATTCAAAGTGTTTTGAGTTTGTTTTCATCTGCACTTTAATGTGATAATAAGTTAATTAATACATCTGGAATAAAAAAAATTAGCTAGGGATGCTACTTATGAATTTACATACAAGCTATATGGACAGGTTAATACTTTTTTCGGTAAGCTGATTTCTCAGGAATGGCTTCAAGGATTTCATTCAACTATAACATTTATTCCCTATATTAAAACAAATGTATAGGCTAATTTTGATAACTCTAGATTGAAATTTGTCAAAATAATGGGCCTTTTTACACAACTATATGGACAGGTGAAAGTTTTTCGGTACGCTGGTTTCTTAGGAATGTCTTGATTGTATTTCATTCAAACTTAGAACTTATTCCCTATATTAAAATGAACTCATATTCCAATTTTAGTAACTTTAGTTCGAAATTTGTCAAAATTATTGGCCTTTTTGCACTTTAAAAAATGTTAAGTGGGTAGAATTACGGTGTGAACTTTTGATTTTCACTCTCCAACTTGATCATCAATCTTCATACAAAAATACAGTAAAGCAACACTACTCAGGATTGCATTTGTGTTAGATTGGATGGGGTGAAGGTCAAGGTCACTGTTACTAGAAATAGATAAAAAATCTTCTGCTTTATAACTCGAGAACAAATGGGAATAGTTAATTAACATTCATTTTATGGATAATGTATAACGACAAATTGCATGAGATTGCATATGGGTTTAGTTGTGTCAAGGTCAAGGTCACTGTTTTGAAATTTAGAAAAATGCTTCCACTCAAGAACTCGAGAAATAAATAAATTTTGTTTTATTGGCCCCTAGTATACGGTTTGTTTTTTAAACAAAAGCCAGAAACTCTCACAAGCACAAGAAAAGTCAAGCGGTTCGTCCTCCAACAGCTCTTGTTGTTTTTTACAACTGATATTTTATAAAATCGGGTTCAGGATTCTACTTTTTGTACATTTCGTTACTTAATCCATAAGGGCCAAAGAAGTAACAGAATTCACACAGGCGAAAGTAGTAACAGAATCCACAAAGGCCAAAGAAGTAGAGAGCATTGAAGCCTTCTCCTTTGAAGATGGCCGAGAGGAATGGCTGCCAGCAAAATTGCTAAAACGATATGCCAATGGTAATGCTTTTTTAAACAAATTTTATAGGTTAGGAAATGTACCAAGCTTTGAATTCCAAGCTTCTTATTTGTGATTATTTATGAAGATGTTTGCAACTAGTAATAAGACAATGTAATGCAATTCTTATATTGTATGTTATTTTTTTGAATGTGAGACATATATTGAGAAAATTGTTAAAATGTTTACATGTGAATCTGTGAATATATCCATTAAAGAATTACAAAGCCCATGATTAATGTAAATTTAAGCAAATGATGACAAAAATTGACAAATCATATTGGGACAAACATATAGTACATGATATCTACTTGTTTGAATATATTCCATGTTCTTTGAAGTTCAACTGAGTGTATCCGTTCGTTCACTTCTTTTATTCTAAATGTATTTTATGCAGGAGAATGTTCGGTCCAGTACTCTGATGGAGTGAGTCGAGTGAGGTCATCGTGGGTGAGACAGAAGGGACAGGTCTGAATAAGCAAACTGCTATCTGAAATTTTGTCCAGAAACAGAAAATAGAATTTCTGGAGCAAACAACTGATATTTATTTCTTAATAACCAATCAAAAGTTTTCCTGTCTTCTTGTATTTCTATTCAATGCTTTTCTTGTTCTAAACTGTAGAAATTGTATAAAAGTAAAGTCACTACACTTTATTTATAATCTTAGGCCACTAACCGAAAGTATATATGGGTACATTTATGTCACAATATCACAGGATATTTTAATAATCAGTTAATTTCTTGAGAAAATGAAAAATATAGTGTTATTTTGTTTATTATATCAGCATTTCTTGTTCTCATTATTTTGTAAAAGTCGTGCATTTCTGAACCACAATAATACGTATAATGCAAGAACTTGTTTTGCATTACTACGTACTTTTACAAATAATCAATGCTTGGTATTATCAAATAATGTTGCTTACTACACAAAATGTACATATTCGTTCTTCTGTAGGAGTCTGATGCTATCTACCAGTTTCAGTGATTAATTTATGGGTACAACGTCAGAATCTCAAAATGCTATTATATGTGGTAAATCTAATGTTTTTAAATTCTTGTAACGAAAACATCAACTTAAATTATTTGTATTTTCAAACCAGTTTTGTGTATTACAAAATTAAAGTACCATACAGGTATTTTTTAAATCAAAAACTTAACTTACACTTGTTGCTATCCTTTATCAAACTATTGGCGCTTTTTATGGTTAATTACTCGTAATTACTAAAGCCTGGGATCCTTCTAAAACTCTCCAAGAAGCTTATTACGTTAGCAAAGCTTATATATTTATGTTTGTGATTTGATATTTCTGTTATTTAAAAACAATCATTTTTAAATATTGATTGTACATGTTGTAATATGTTCTTCAAAATATGTTTACTCTTGCTAGACATATTTTGCTTTTTCTGTGTTTAGGAAATTCTAGTCAGAGATTCTAGTTGTTTATCTGTTATAAAAGTTAAAGAGGCAATTGAACTCATGTATATTAATATTAAAATATATAATTGGTTATTGTAAATTATAGAATCTTTCAGATTACTAAATTATTTATAAGTGAACTTTTCTGTGTTATATTTTCTTTAAAATTCGTTGTATTTTTTATTGATTGTTTTCATTGGTGACGGTTGATTTCGTATTTTCTGTTAATCGAGTGTTATTGTATTTCTATCCAGTTTTATAAATAGTTTGCTATATTTTGATTGGAGTTGAAGGGTCCATGAATGGTTTCTAATAATGTAAATGTATAATTCAATGTAGACTTTACAATAATTGATCTCGTAGTAACTAGCTGAAAATTCAATATTAATGCTTTTTGTTCATTAGCATTATTCTAAATATTTTCAATTTCGGTTTAGAAATGCACTGTGTGAACATTTTTGTTATTATCAGTTATTATACCCCCACAAACGAAGTTTGGGGGGGGGGCGGTATGTAGGAGTGAGCTTGTCGGTCCGTTTGTTTTCGGTTTCCGGATGATGACTAAAGAAAGGCTTGAAATATTCAAATAATTGTTGGTACACATGTGTAACATCATAGAATACAAGTAAAGTTCGATGTTGTTTACAAACCACTAAGTTTTGATAGAGTTATGGCCCCTTTTGGACTTAAAATTCCCTAAAACATGGTTTCCGGATGATAACTTAAGAAAGGATTGACACATTCAAATAATTCTTGGTATACATGTGTAGCATCATAAAATACGGGTCAAGTTCGACTTTTGTGGTTACAAACCACTAAATTTTGACAGAGTTAAGGCCCTTTATTTGACTTAAATTCCCTAAAAACATTGTTTCCTGACGATAACTCAACAATGGCTTGACATATTTAAATTATTATTGGTACACATGTGTAGCATCATAAAATACAGGTCAAGTTTGACTTTGGTTACACACCACTAAATTTTGACACAGTTATGGCCCCCCTTTTTGACTTAAATTCCCGAAAATTATGGACAGTGACTCATGAAAGGCTACACATATTTAACTTATTTTTGGTACATAGGTGTAACATCATAAAATGCAGATTAAGTTCAACTTTGGTTACAAACTACTAAATGTTGACAGAGTTATGGGTCCTATTGAAATTAAATTTTTCCAATTACACTGTTGACCATTCACAAATTAAAGCATTCTCTCTGTCCGTTTCTTTCGAATGGATGCCATAGTTTTTTGACAAGGCCATTTTGTGGGGGTATATCCGTCACTCATGTGACAATTCTAGTTGTGTATGTCAAGAACATGTCCTTTGAATTATTATTGTTAAATTTATTAAAATGTAATCATTTCATAAATTGGCTTGACATTGTGCTTGTAAAAATATTGTTGTTGTTTTTTTTAATTCAGAAAAGGAATGTGAATACATATGTGGCACAAGCAGAACATTTAGTAGACTTTGACAGAATATATGTCACGAAGCATTTTATGACAGGATGCTTGGAAACTGTAATTTAGAATATAGCATTTATCAAAATGCTTGTACCGCCAGCGGAACACTTTGAGTTTGGTTATTTATTGAATCAGATTATAAATATTAGGAAGTTTGTACCGCCAGCCGGACACTTTAGTTTGGTAATTCATTAAATCAGATAATAAATATTAGTAAGTTTGTACTGCCAGCGGAACACTAAGTTGGATTTATGTTGTTAAGACTATAAATGTTAGGAAGTTTGTACCGCCAGCGGAACAATAAGTTGGGTTTATGTTGTTAAGACAATAAATGTTAGGAAGTTTGTACCGCCAGCGGAACACTTTCGAGTTTGGTTTTCTATTAATCAGAATATAAATGTTGTGATGTTTGTACCGCCAGCGGAACACTTTCGAGTTTGGTTTCCTATTAATCGGAATATAAATGTTAGGAAATTTGTACCGCCAGCGGAACACTTGAGTTTGGTTTTCTGTTAATCAGAGTATAAATGTTAGGAAATTTGTACCGCCAGCGGAACACTTGAGTTTGGTTTTCTGTTAATCAGAGTATAAATTTTAGGAAGTTTGTACCGCCAGCGGAACACTTTAGTTCGGTTTTCTGTTAATCAGAGTATAAATGTTAGGAAGTTTGTACCGCCAGCGGAACACTATGTTCGGTTTTCTGTATTAAGACTATAAATGTTAGGAAATTTGTACCGCCAGCCGAATATTTTGAGTTTGGTTTTCTGTTAATTGGAATATAAATGTTAGGAAGTTGGTACCGCCAGCGGAACAGTTTGAGTTTGGTTTTCTATTAATCGGAATATAAATGTTAGGAAGTTTGTACCGCCAGCGGAACACTCTTATGTTCGGTTTTCTGTATTAAGACTATAAATGTTAGGAAATTTGTACCGCCAGCGGAACACTTATTGAATTAACTTATTCAAAATATAAATTTTAGGAAGTTTGTACCGGAACATTTTGAGTTTGGTTTTCTATTAATCGGAATATAAATGTTGGGATGTTTGTACCGCCAGCGGAACATATCCATTACTTGTAAAAAGGAAAACAAGAATTCGCTGGTGGATCATTAAATTTGGTTCTTAAAAACATAAAAGTTTTGTACCGCCAGCGGAACATTCCCTGCAAATTACGTGCTTTTTTTTATAATGTAGTGAAGAAAAATCAGGTCTATTTTCCAGAAAAATCCAGGAAAATGGCCCTTTTAATTGGGATTCAGTGGAAAATCCCTTGTTAAAATATAACGACTTGTGTACGCATTCTGAGATAAAAATCAATTTATAATATGGGTGGGTTGTGTTTGTTTGGCCCTTTACCTGTTTACATCTTGACGTCAGAGTTGTGAGCATTTTGTATAACCATATATAGTTTTCAAACGACACCTTACCAAGCATGATAACGCAGTTGGTTAATGCGCTGTCTACTGCCATTTCTTCGTATGGCTCCTAAGACGTGAGTTTCATACCCTCTTGGGGTTTTAATTTTTTCAAGCTTTTTTGGTAATTTGTTTTTATCAAATATCTTAGTGTGTATTATATATTTTTTTATTTAATGCGTATGTCTTAATTAAGCACATTTCTATCAAATAATATAATTTATAGGAAGCCAATTTTTTGTTGACATAGTTCCAAACAATAAAATAAACATACTTCAGCCAATATTGAAGAAAATGTTTTGTTTCTTAGTTACTGATAGAAACATTACTTCTAATATTTACAAATGTATAGTCCAATCCATATTTCCGAACATTTATTTCAGTCTTTTTTTCCGGGAATGTATTCTATGTAGTATTTGCACTTATAAAAGCTTAAGCACTAGTTTATTTGACTGGTGAAAAATAAATGCATATTATTTCAGAACCAGCCTGTGTGTCCTGTAAGCAACCCACAGAAAGCTTGTCACCCGAAGATTACTAAGATGGTATTTATCATTGTACAAATGTCATTGTGTGGCTATTCAGAGCTTCTTAAGCTTAAGACATCGGTCCAAAAAAAAGCTCATCTCCATACAATTAATTGTACTTCATGTGTACAATTAAAAAACAACATATGATACATCACAATTTCATAATTAACTGTTGTCATTAATTATGTTACTAAAATTGACTCATTTTGGCATTGTGAGTACAGGAACGGACCATTAACTCTAAATTAAGCATTTCTTTATACAAAATGGTAAGGCAGTAACCTGTTATTCTCTGTAGGACTGTAATATATTTTTCCACCCACCCTATGGATGAAGATGTTCGGAGTTATGATTCTGGGCCATACGTGGGGACAAGACGGTCTCCACTTCATTAAAATGCAGTTCCTCATACAACAAGATGTCAACCTTTCCCAACTAAAGCTGATGCTGTCAAAGGATGTCGAGGAAAACCAAGGACCGGTACTTTTAATAACAAGTGAAATTGATGTTGTAAACATATTTATTTCATCAGCAAAGAAGTGTTTTTAGCTCACAGAGTGCTCATGGTAACCGTTTTTGATCGCCCGTGGTCCGTGCGTGCGTGAGTGCGTCTGTCAACTATCTTTCAATTAAACATCTCCTATACCACTTGGCGGATTTTCACCAAACTTCTCAGGAATGATCCTTGGGTGGACTTCTTTCAAAGTTGTTCAAATCTTTCTGGTCCGCTGCATATGTAGGTCACCAGAGCTAAACATAGATTTAAAAAGTGAAAACTAATTATCTATTAAACCTCATGGCTCAGAGCTATCATATTTAGTATGTGGCATCCTCTAGTGGTCCTCTACAAAGATTGTTCAAATTATGCCCCTGGGGTCAAAACGGGCCACTCCCCAGGGGTCACATGGTTTATATAGAATATATAGCAAAATGACTTTAAAAATCTCCTCTAAAACTGCAAGGCCCAGAGGTTTTGTATTTGATTGGTAACATTGTATAGTGGTCCTCTACAAAGATTGTTTAGATTATGCCCCTTGGGTCAAAACTACGCCCCAGGGTCACATGGTTTATAAGGCCGAGAGATTTCGTATTTGGTATGTATAATCCTATAGTGGTCATCTACAAAGATTGTTCAAATTATGCCCCTGGGGACGAAACGGGCCACACCCTGGGGGGTCGCATGGTTTATATAAAATATATAGCAAAACGACTTTAAAAATCTTCTCCTCTGAAACCGCAAGGCCCAGAGGTTTCATATTTGATATGTGATATTTTTTAGTGGTCCACTACAAAGATTGTTGACATTATGCCCGTTGAGGTCAAAACGGGCCACGCCCCAGGGGTCACATTGTTTATATAGAATATATAATAAATTCGAAAATCCCCTAAAACCGCAAGGCCCAGAGGTTTCATATTTGGTATATAACATTATATAGTGGTCCTCTACAAAAATTGTTCAAATTATGCCCCTATGGTCAAAACGGGCCACGCCCCAGGGTCACATGGTTTATATAGACTTAAATAGCAAAATGACTTTAAAAATCTTCTACTGAAGTTATTGACCTAAAATATAATACATGAATAAATGTTTGTTAGGTGCAATGCAGTGCAAAAGAATTATAATCCTATAGTGGTCATCTACAAAGATTGTTCAAATTATGCCCCTGGGGTCAAAACAGGGCCGCGCCCTGGGAGTCACATGGTTTATATAGAATATACAGCAAAACGACTTTAAAAATCGTCTCCTCTGAAACCGTAAGGCTCAGAGGTTTTGTATTTGGTTGTTAACATTGTATATTGGTCCTCTATAAAGATTGTTCAAATTAGGCCCCTGGGGTCAAAACTGGCCACGCCCCAGGGTCACATGGTTTATATCGACTTAAATAGCAAAGTGACTTTAAAAATCTTCTCCTACTGAAAGGATTGACCTCAAATATCATACATGAATAGATGTTTGTTAGGTGGAATGCAGTGCACAAGAATTATAACTACCTAAATTATTAACAGAGTAAGTCCCCTTTTGCATTTTTTTTTGTCCCGCCATTTTCTAAACAAATACTGAACCCCTGAATTCAATATCCTTGTGAAAAAGCGGCATGTGAGCGAGGGGGGGGGTATTATTTTGTATCAGTATGTGTATAAGTTTGTAAGGTCTATTCCTGCCACTGTATGTCATGTGAAGAGGTTCCATAGTGTTGAACAGCTAGATGTTCATGTAATTTCACATGTTGCTCGTGAGAAAAGATGTCGTTAAAGAGGTTGCCACAGCAAGACATACGCCGACCATCATTCCCTAGGAATACATGCTGTACATTTATACAATACAATCCTTTCATTTATCATTTTCATAGTCAGTAATTGTGGTGATACATGTATATGAGGGTTAAACATTACTTTCCTTTCATGTCTGAACTAAGAAGCTTAACTTATTTAGTGTATGTGTATTGGTTTCCTATAAAGATACATGTACTGCTATTTGACTCACACGAGTCCAAACACTGTTGAACTAAGGCTAATTGTAACTATTGATATGTCTATATATTAGGGATGGCATCGATATTCAAATATTCGCTTTTTCATTTAATAGAAGATTCGCATTGATTCATATTTACTACATTAAGCTTTGTGACCCAACCGACACCATGATGGTACAGTTTTAGTACACTTTATCGCTGTATCTATACTAACAAATTGCAATATCATGTTAATGCGTTAATGGCATTAAGCATAAACCACTGAAGTCCCATGTTAAGTGTTGTTGTTTTTATAAAGAATATTTGAAATCAATCTACAATGTACATATTTCTTGTCATGTGGGAAAAGTGTCGATAAACATATATGTTTATGGGTGAATTTGAGCAACATTTCTCGGCTATAATGACTGCCAAATTTGTGATCGCACATCAGTAAATGTTTTTTATGTCCCCGGCATCTTGATGCGGGAGTCATATAGTGATTGTCCTGTCCATCCTTCCGTCCGTGACAAGGTCAAGTAGATTTTACCGTTTCGTCTAGCACCAACACCGCTATACAACACTTGGATATTTACACAGTTGTTGCTTATGACCTTACCAATCCACCCATATCACCCAACCTCACTTTGACCTTGACCTAATTTGGACTTCGACTGGTGAAATACTGCTTTGACGTTGCAAGAAAACTACGTTCTACAATCAATAAATTAATGTTTTTAAAAGCAGTACAAATTTGCGAATATTCGAATAGCGTTTAAACTATTCGAATAACAATCATTCAATCGAATACTCGAATATTTAAATATTTTTTCCATCCCTACTATATATGCACCATAGTCATTTCAACTACCGTATAAACATTAAGAAATGGCTAAATTAAATTAGACAAAACAGTGTTTTTTTAGGGCCAATTTGGGGCCGAAATTCGGCCCCATTCCCCTGCTAAAAAGTATATATTTGTCCCCAATATTTGCCTTTAAATTCCCCTCAGAATGTAAGCTTTATTTTGACAAAAATTTGACCAAAAACGGACACAAATTGACTAAGATAAACGTATTTTCGTAAACAATCCCAGCAATTTTTCATTAAATCAAGTAAGTGGATCATTTTTAGCAAAGCAATTGATTAATGTTGAATAACAAAGTAGAATATAAACATCTAATAATGCTTTCGAAAAAAAAATTCCCCTTTTGCCGTAAAATTCCCCAGCTGAAGGGCCCCGCCACCTTTCCCCTTAAGGTGAACAAAAAACACTGCAAAGAGAGAATGAAAAAGAAAGAGTTAGAGTATTATTAAACTTTACCAAGAGTTAGAGTGAACAAAAAGAGTATAAGTACAGTTTAAACTATGTGGACACTAGTAGTTCATTTTTTATGTCAAATTCATCTTTACTGTAAAGAACTAGTATCAACATAGTGAGCTTTTAAAATAATCCAGAAATTGATTCAAATCATGGGTATTTAATGGTTGATAATGCTTGTTTGTTTATTCAGAACCGTAACTCCTTCCCAACACTTGATGACTGGCTGGCAGTTTTACCTGACAAGCAGGTAAAGGAGAAAACAACATATTGGGTTTTATGTCCAGATCACTTGGTAATTCTTATACTTGTAATTGAAAAACGGGACCTATCATGGGAACGATTCTGGCAGTAACTTTGTGACAATGGCACTCTTGTTTTGGTTTTGATATTTCATAAATACAGCAACACAAATATTTTATGATACCTTATCTTTTTATACTATTCTTTAATAAAACTGTACCGCATACATGTGTCATTATCTTTTGAAGACCATTCTTTAATAAAATTGTAATACATACATGTTTCATTATCTTTTGAGGATTATTCTTTAATAACATTGTAATACATACATGTTTTATGAGCAAAGCCACAACTGAAAAATGATTATTATTTTGTGATAAACCTTCATTGCTTTTTAGCTCACCTGAGCACAAAGTGCTCCAGGGTGAGCTATTGTGGTCAGTCACCATCTTGCGTCCGTCTTTAAGAATTTACTTCAACACCTTCTCTGAAACCGGTTGGTGGATTTTAACAAAACCTGGCAGGAATGTTCCTGGGATGGTCATTTTACCAAATGCCTTCAATTCAAACAAATTCCTTCTAATTTTGATCTGTTAAAAAAGCATGACTGCCAGAGGGTGTGGCAGTTTGCCCTTGTATGGTTATATAGGCAATTTTCACAATCTTTTGATCAGAAACCACTTGCTGCATTTAAAATTACTCCACAGAATGTACCAAATTCCTTCAAATAATTTTGATGTTGTCTTTTGTCAATATTTTACTTTAAACGCCTCTGAGCATACTATTACATTTCTACAAGCCACTGTGATTCGTGGAACTCAGGTGAACGAACCAGAGCCATTTGGCCCTCTTGTTTGAAGAAGCTATGTGTACTTATAACTACTTTTTAATAAATCCCTTTGTATTATAATTATTTCTCTTTACCTTTTACAGCGGTAAAAACTAGAACCACCGATGTTTGGTAACACATTTGATGTTCCTGAAGGTGTCTGGGCATACAGGATGTTCGACCAATAAATTGTAACTGTCAGACAAAAATCATAGCTTTTTAAAATTAGAGGCGGCTAGACATTCTGCAATTAAAATTGTACTAATGTAACCTTTCTTTGCACTGTCTAGTTGATAAAATAGAAGTGTTGCAGGTATATTTTCGTTATTTTGAAAGTGGTACTTACCAAGGTTTTATGCAACAGGCTAATTTCAAGTGTATTATATTCACACTTGTAAACTCCACCAACTTATGTTCCTATGACTGCATTGAAATATTTCCTTGATAGAGATAGTGGATTTAAATAATAACTGGTCCTAAATATATACCATACATAAAACAATTCATATTAATTCGTACTAATAATTTAGTTGCTATAATGCAATATTTAAGAAATATAACGGATTTTACATTCGCTTTATGACACAAATCAACGTAATATAGTTTTAAAAGGTCTTGTTGGCAAGATAACAGGAATCATTATTTTCAACACTACTAGTATATCGTATTGTTTTCTGACTCTAATTAGTTTGAAGTTGGATAACTGCAGCAGCAACGTTGTTGCCAATTTGTATAATGATTTTGAAGGTACAAATTTATTGCTGAGGTCAGGGGTGGCATTCACAAAGCATCTAAAGAGCAATATTATCTCTGTCCTAGAATCTGGAATTTTCTATATTTTGCATTATTACAAACGGAAACGAGGGAGCTCTAATTAATATGTTGAAATGACATCAAAATTAAATGTATATTGTAAAGAATATGGGCAACACACAAATATGTTTATTTTCAAATCAAGTATTATACATTAAAATGTACAAAAACACTGAGACTTTACTTAATTACTGCTCATGTGTGGTAAAATCGCGTAAACTAATCCGTGTGTACACATATGATTGACGATTTCAACTTTGTAAAAACTTGTGTTCTTGACACTTTAAAGAAACTGCAATGGTTCACATTTGGGTAGGCTCCTCGTGCCGTGAACCGGGCAACGGCTAAGTCTTGTAACACCATTGTTGCTTTGGTTTCAGCCGCAGATACCCTATTATGCATGTTTTTTCGTTTTCAATGAAGAACAATGTACACTATATGATGACAACGGAAAAACACCATAACGACAATATTCCGTGCATTTCTCGGAATTCAAAACAATCCAAATTGAACAATATTTTATGGTTTTGTGTTACGCAAATACATTTGTAAAAAAGATACATGTTGTTTGTAAACTGTAGTATGCCCACATCGCCACTGTGCATTAAGGTCCGTGTCAACAACAACTTACCGCAACTGCACATGTATGTCCGTGTCAACAACGACGCTAATGTGCATTAAGGACAGTGTCCATGTCAACAACACCGCCACTGTACATAGAGGTAAATGTCAAAAACAACGCCGCTACTTTACCTGTAAATACGTTTCGACAACACAGCTACTGTACATGTCGGTAAATGTCAACAACAACGCCGCTACTACACATGTAAATACGTGTCAACAACACCGCTACTGTACATGTCCACACGTGTCAACAACAGTATCGACACTGTGCATTAAAGTTCATGTCAACAACACCACTACTGTAAATGTACGGTCCGTGTCAACAACAACATCGCTATTATACATTAAGGTCCGTGTAAACAACATCGGTACTGTACATGCAGATACGTGTCAACTAAAATGTACCGCTACTCTACATGTAGGTCCGTGTCAACAGCAACACCGCTACTGAACATCCATGGGTTTGCGGGGGGTACTTAATTGCTAGATTATCGTGTCAAAAAGTGAGTGTATGCTGAGCGCTCGCAATAACATGGGGTTGCGGGAGTACCCAACTACTAGATGTCAATGTCCGTATAGTGAGTGTATGCTGAGCGCTCGCAATAACATGGGGTTGCGGGAGTACCCAACTACTAGATGCTCATGTCCGTAAAGTGAGTGTATGCTGAGCGCTCGCAATAACATAGGGGAACGGGGGAACCCAACTACTAGATGTTCGTGTCCGTAAAGTGAGTGTATGCTGAGCGCTCGCAATAATATAGGGGAACGGGGGAACCCAACTACTAGATGTCAATGTCCGTAAAGTGAGTGTATGCTGAGCGCTCGCAATAACATTGGGTTGCGGCGGTACCCAACTACTAGATGTTCGTGTCCGTAAAGTGAGTGTCTGCTAAGCGCTCTTAATAACACGGGGTTGCAGGGGCACACAATATCTAGATGATCATGTCCATAAAGTGAGTGTTTGCTTAGGGTCGCAATAACATGGGGTGCGGGGATACCCAACAACTAGATGTGTATGTCTGTAACGTGAGTGTATACAAAGCGCTCGTAATAACATAGGGTTGCGGGGGTACCCAACTACTAGATGTGTATGTCTGTAAAGTAAGTGTATGCTAAGAGCTCGCAATAACATGGGGTATCCGGGGAACCCAACTACTGGATGTTCAAGTCCACAAAGTAAGTACTAGTATTTGCTTAGAGCTCGCAATAACATGGAGTTGCGGGGGTACCCAACTACTAGATGATCATGTCCCTAAAGTGAGTGTATGCTTAGCGCTCGCAATAACCTGGGGTTGTGGGTGGACCCAACTACGAGATGATCATGTCCGTAAAGTGAGTATACGCTTAAACGCTCGTAATAACAAGGGGTTTGCTGGGGTACCCAACTACTAGATGATTGTGTCCGCAAAGTGAGTGTGTGTTTAGCGCTTGCAATAAGATGGTTGCGGGGATACCCAACTACTAGATGATCATGTCCGTGAAGTGAGTATATGCTTAGCGCTTGCAATAACATGGTTGCGGGGATACCCAACTACTAGATGATCATGTCCGTATAAAGTAAGTATATGCTTAGCGCTGCGTGTCCAAAGACATATTTAACGTTAACAACAACAAATGGGCATTATATTTGTATATGATTGTAATTGTTACTACGATATTCGTGTATAAATCCTTAAACAACATTTGTTTAAAACTATCAACTCTATATCTGTTATCAAAGTGGTTTCAACTCGAACATTGCTGGCCAATTAAGTGTACTGTAGCCCACCAAATAAAACTGTCAATATAACTCATATGTTCGATATAGCATACACGTTCTCGATTGATAAACGTTATTTAAGTTATTATTAAGAGAATAGTTCGAAAATACTATGTTATTACTTGAGTTAAGTAAATTATTATAGATGCTATTGAGCATGAATTCGGATAGAATCAATTTCGGATACCATTATGCTTTGCCTTTAAACAAGTAACAAGCAAAAACAAATGTTTAAGATTTATATTCAGTAGTGATTATTATACGCAAATGAACAATGAACAATAGATAAATTGATTGCGTGTTAGCCCGTGTAAAAGAAGAATGGTGCAATAAATTGCTTTGTTTCAATATTAGTTCATTCATATTTGCATGTCAAATACATTTTAGAATGTTTCTATACTCACGGTGTTTATTTTATGATTGGCAGGTTACTGTTTCATATCAAAACTATGAAGTATACATTTTCAATATTTGTTAAAGCCACATTAAAGGTGACAGTTGTCAAATTTAGAATAAACGATTAAAACAGACATTTAAATGTCTGGTAAAATTGGATTATTGTAGGTTTAAGCTTCTGTTATATCCTGCGTCAGGAAACTATTTGATATTTGGATACCGTTTGAAATAAAAACACGGATCCTCCAAGTAAACTGTTTATAAACACTTCCTTTGTTTATTTGCTAGTGAGGTGATTTTTAAAAGTTCCATGCTTTTCATGAATAACAGTACTTCTGACAGTAATATCAAATGACATAAATTGGACAAGTCATTTTGAGGGCCGTCTATAAAACATTTGGAACAGTATTTAAAGTTTGTAATTTATAATATATTCAACAATTCACGAACTAAAAATCTCTTGGTAAGTTTCTGACTACCTATAAGCTAATTTACATAGATAAACCGTGTTGCTTTGCTTATTATAAATGTTTTTTCAATTTGTTGTACCAATGTATTCAATTTTTGGTACTAGTATAGGTTTATTAGAGGACCCTCGAAATTGAAACACTTCACTGAACACAATAATGGGATTTATCGATGCAAAAGTCGTGCATAGGATTAACATTCCTTTTAATGTAAACAATAAAGTGGAAATAAAACTAGCCAAATTCCATTTATTTTAAGAAAATGTAAAAAAAAGTGTTTAGTCATATTGTTTTATTTTATGTGTTTGTAAAATATTTATTAAATCATTGGTGGTTGTCTTAACTTACAGCACCTTGTGTGTGCCTTTAAGCTTATAGCGCAAAGATTTGTACTTCAGCGAAAATGTCAGGTCAAAACAACGTTATGAAAGTCAACGATTAATATTCACATAACGGTTAATTAGAAGCAATTGCTTATACTCTTCTGGGTTAAAACATATTGATGTAAATTTAACTGCATAGCAACATACGAGAACTTTTAAGAAGTAAACTTAAGTATTTAAAAAATGTAGTTTCGTAAATATTGGTTCTGGGGCCATATCCACTAATCTTCTAAGGAAAATCTTAACTTAAAAGTCATATTTAAGTGAAAAACTTAAATAACATTTTCCTTCTGGAAATCAATATTTTATAATTGAAATAATATTATAGTAAAATTAGTAGCGTCTTTTCATTCTTTACCAGATTAAAACCATTTAAGACAAAATAAAGTTTGAATGAACGAGTCACAGACTTAAGGATTTATTTTATTTCATGAAATTTACTTAGTTTTTACTAAGGAGCTTTGTGGATATGGTCCCTTGGATTACAATCAAATGTAGGGGCGAAAACTCCGGTGTGTAACCGAGTGTGAGTGATGACAAAAATTGTAAGTAATGATTTATGTACGAAAGCATGTTGACAAAGGTACATACTGTCATGTGCTAATGTCCTGGGTCATGGAACCCGTTATGGTAACTAATGGGTCTATATATTTAGTATTTGTAAGCTCAGGGGCCGTATTACAGAAACATGTTAAGTTCATCTTACAATATTTTCACTTAAGTTCAATTTTTTTAAATGTACTACTTAGGCCAAACACATGTGTGTGTTTAGGGCAACAGTCTCAACAAGTTAGGTAGGGTCGGGATCGAGTTTGTTTTTAATAACTTTTATTAGGACACATTTTGGTTGAAAAAAATTGAAAATTATCTAAAATCTGACAAGTACGGATTTCACGGAAGTCAGTCGCCGCTAAAAACTTTAGGGTCGGGGGCTTTTCGCTTGGTAGGTCCGGGTTGCCCGAAACACAGAATTATTTTTGTTGGCCTTATTAAAATACATAATATGGATTATTAATATTATTAATTTGCGAATCCTTTTAAAGTTATATAGACACAAGTAAATAATATTATTGATTTAAAAAAAAACCCAACTAAATCAGCACAATGTCATATACACGTGGAATATAATGGTACAGAAATACTTTGATTTTTTAAATTAAGGATTACAGTTCACTTAAGATGGTATAGTAATATGGCCCCAGGACAAGGTATGTTTTAAAATGGCAGGGGCGACAACTCTCCGATATAAATCATAGACCTTAATCTTAGATCTTAAGCTATAGAAAGGGATATCACTCTGTGTGTTGTTCACATAGGACCGTTGTTATTAACAGATAAGAGAGAAATCGATTCGGTGATGTACATAAGGAATGAGGAACATGTCGAAAACAACGAAGCATCCGTATATGATATATACTCATATATGACAAGTAGAAGGACAACAGCTGTGCCATACATCACAAAAATGACCATTAATAATTATGGCAATACATGTGGTGTAAATCACAAGATGTTTAAAAATCTACATGTACAACACTAAGAAGGAAAAAAGAGATGGTAATGCAACGCATTTGTTCTTTAAAGACGCCACTACTTAGCAAAACGCAATTAAGAATGGGTTAGCAGAGACGGTCAAAGGCGCAATATAATATTATGTAATTTAGAAAAAAATTTCGATTAAGAGTTGTTTATCGGCTAATAAACAACGATTTGGAGTTCTGATGCGTATGACTTAAACCACGAAGAAACAACGAGGGCGTTAACCCAAGTGGTTTTATTTACCGCATCAGAACGACAAATTCGTGTTTATTAGCCGATGAACAACGATAATGCGAAAATTATTTCGATTCTTACATGACCTGACAAAGTTTCCTGCAATTATAATGCGAACTATATTTTACAGTTTCGGAACTGTTTTTTTTTTTTGGGGGGGGGGACTTGTTTATTCGTAGTTAAACAACGGTGAATTCATTTATTTAATTGTCTATAAATAACTCTGCGCGCGTCAGTGGATTGTATTGGTGTTTTTGTCGACCCTCTTTAAATGTAACAAATGGTCGAAACTAGACATATTGAATTATTATTAGATTTTTAATAATCATGGATAAATTGTATTCATCTCAACTTTAAAGAAAATCACTACAACGTATAACATTTTGTTAAATTAACATATGTAACTTACGCAAATTAATCTTTTTGTAAACATGAAAAACTAAAACATGCATAACTGACAGTTATTTATTTGGTTGTTTACACTCTGTGACAACTTAAAAACAGTAAACATAAATACTAAATGCTATGTCAAGTCAAGAAATTTGATTTAGTTTTTTCGACGTAGCCTTAAGTGGAATTATTTGACTAAATGCTTGTTTCTTCTTATTAAAGTGTCATTTCGAAAATATCAAAGAAATGAACAGAATTTATTATCTTTGCATACACCAGACTATAACATACCGCCCTAGCTTTTTCTTTTTATTTTTGTATCATTAAAAAAAAACAATTGCAAACTTTGAATTTGGGAAAAAGTTGCTTTAAAATGATCGCATATTAAGAGTTGGGGTCACATCAGATTGCATATTCCATCATTATTATTAAATCGTTACAGTTCCAAATAGCTGTCCCAGATCTTCAATAGTGACGTGAACAAATTCCAGCATTTTCCGTATAATTCATATTAAGCGTATACATGTTATGAATATCTGTCAGACTTCCCAGCAAACACATAACGTTATTGTAACGTTACGATTTGGTTGTATTCTGGACAGGTTGTGAAATAACCTTACACGGATGTTGTGGCAACGTTATTATCACAACTTTGTGATCATCAGGTGTAAAGCTATAAGTATGTGAAAAAGACTGAATTTCAATGATATTGTTGAATAAAAATAACTGGTATTTCATTTTTAATTGTGAATGTTATTACGTGGACCGGACGTTATATGTACGTTGCGTGACAACGTTAATTTTACAACCTTCACACAACTTTCTGGCAACGTTGTACTTTGGGTTTGCATGTCATTGTTTTATTAATGCTTATATTTCATGCTTTATGCTTTAATTAAACGTTTGGCAAACATATTTTGATAAAATGGAATCGTAAAGGAATGTTTTAAATAATTTTTTGGTGAAAACTATATTTTTTATAAAAGATCAATCGTTAAAAAATTTAAGTTATGTTAAAGATGCAGAGCTCGCTTTAAGTTTCGATTTTCACAACATCAAACAGCCGTGTAATAGACTAAAACACGAAATGATCTATATATTTCGCATACAATATGTATGTGTATATTGATACATTATCATGCTAAAATTTGCGTAAATAGATATGCCAACAAATCCTATTTCAATATTTTATTAATACGAATTTGCAGCTCTTCATTTACGCGCGCGCGTACACAAAGAAAGGGAATGACAAACAAAGGAAAGTTGTACATATAGAAAATCGAAGTTTTAATGGATTAATTCACTGTTTAGTTCTGCATATGTTGGATTTAAATGTATATGTTTTATGTCATAATAAAATAATATAAAAAATAATGTTGTGTTTTAGTTATTTACAACAAACGTAGTTTGGTTGTATAAAGGTTGTATTTCGGTAAATTTACAACGTCATTTCGTAACATTGTCACAACGTTTTTTGGAGTCTACCTTTTTACGTTATATGTACGTTGTAATTTAACGTTATTACAACGTTAGCCGTAACGTTAATACAACGTTTATACAACGTTATTGTGTTCGCTGGCTTGATTCGTTTTATTCTGCTGCTTACAATATTTTCTATTTTTAAAGCATAATTGTTAATAATGAAAACGAAAAACGCAAATTAAACATAATCAATGAATGTTCGTGTGTATGAAAATTACATTAAAATATATAAATAGGAATACATACCCGACAATGGCCCCACATTAACACGCTCTACGTCTAACCGTTAACGTTACAAGACGTTTACAAGGACGTTGTTTGTTCGCCGTAACGCGTATTGTCAAGAACGCGACGCTTATTTTCGGAATGATTAAATGAAATGATCGGTCGGAGTATAAAGACCTTGATAAATGTACCTCCTTACAAAACATGACCGAGCGATCTGATAATGAACTATTTATGTGTGTTCACGAACTAATTTTATATAACATTGTATATAAAAACAATAGAATTTGGCAGGTGACATACACGCTCTAAGTAAGGTTTTGACTGAGCCTATATTTTCCATTAACGTTACCCGAAGTTATGCAAATGTATACAAATTGTCGCGAAATACAAAATGTCCCTTTTACTGTCCAGACTGAAATGGAAAATCTTTATTTTACAAGAAATTAACATATGTAACTTACGCAAATTAATCTTTTTGTAAACATGAAAAACTAAAACATGCAATTATTAACGCGTGAGACTTTTACTTTGCACTCAATGCTCCATCGATATATATGGTCTCGGCAATTTTGAGGACATATCGTACATGGGCATGTGATGATATTATTTTGCATACCCAATTTTTAGACTAATAAATGCATGTACAATGAAATATATTTGAAACCTCAAACACAAAGTCAGTATCAAAAGTGAAAAACAAACAATGTAAAACTAATTAAAGACGTTTAATTTATGTCAAATAACATACAGTTCGTACATTAGGTACATTCTCTGAAGGTTACTTAATAAATACAAAAATGTTAATTTAAATGATACCATGGTTTTATATAGTAATATCGTCATTATATCGATCAATATAATTATCATCTTATCCTCATCCTCAGTGCTTCTTCTTCTTCTATTTTTTTCTTCTTCTTTTCCTTCTTCCTCTTCTTTGTCTTCTCCTTCTTCTTCATTTTCATTTTAGACGGATATATTTGATTTACTACTATTATCGTATAAACAGAAAGTCAAATTATTAAGTTGGTAATAAATATGAGACAGAAACGGATTAGAATTGATAGCTCTCAATTAATATATAGACTTAAAGCCCACATACCGAGCATCTGAGCATAGGAACGGTTAAGAATTGATAGCACACACTTAATATAAGGACTATATATAGCCCATATACCGTGTGTCTGAGAATAGGAACCGTTAAGAATTGATAGCGCTACATTAATATCAGGACTTTTAGCCCAAATACCGTGTGTCTGAGAATAGGAACAGTTAAGAATTGAAAGCGCTGCATTAATATAAGGACTTATAGCCCAAATACCGTGTGTCTGAGAATAGGAACCGTTAAGAATTGATAGCGCTACATTAATATCAGGACTTTTAGCCGAAATACCGTGTGTCTGAGAATAGGAACGGTTAAGAATTGATAGCGCTCCATTAATATAAGGACTTATAGCCCAAATACCGTGTGTCTGAAAATAGGATCGGTTGAGAATTGATAGCGCTCCATTAATATAAGAACTTATAGCCCCAATACAGTGTGTCTGAGAAATAGGAACGGTTGAGAATTGATAGCGCTCCATTTAAATATATAGACTTATAGCCCATATACCGTGTGTCTGATAATAGGAACGGTTGAGAATGGATAGCACACCATTAATATAAGGACTTATAGCCCAAATACCGTGTGTATAAGAGAAGAGGAAAGGTTGAGAATCGATAGCGCTCCATTAATATAAGGACGTATAGCCCAAATACCGTGTGCCTGAGAATAGTAACGGCTGAGAATCGATAGCGCTCCATTAATATAAGGACTTATAGCCCAAATACCGTGTGTCTGAGAATAGGAACGGTTGAGAATTGATAGCGCTCCATTAATGTAAGGACTCATAGTCCCAATACAGTGTGTCTGAGAAATTGGAACGGTTGAGAATTGATAGCGCTCCATTTAAATATATAGACTTATAGCCCATATACCGTGTGTCTGAGAATAGGAACGGTTGAGAATTGATAGCACACCATTAATATATAGACTTATAGCCCAAATACCGTGTGTCTGAGAATAGGAACGGTTGAGAATCGATAGCGCTCCATTAATATAAGGACTTATAGCCCAAATACCGTGTGTCTGAGAAAAGTAACGGTTGAGAATCGATAGCGCTCCATTAATATAAGGACTTATAGCCCAAATACCGTGTGTCTGAGAATAGGAACGGTTGAGAATTGATAGCACTCCATTAATATAAGGACTTATAGCCCAAATACCGTGTGTCTGAGAATAGGAACGGTTAAGAATTGATAGCACACCATTAATATGAGGATTTATATCCCAAATACCGTGTGTCTGAGAATAGGAACGGTTGAGAATTGATAGCGCTCCATTAATATAAGGACTTATAGCCCACATACCGTGTGTCTGAGAATAGGAACGGTTGAGAATTGATAGCGCTTCATTAATATAAGGACTTATAGCCCAAATACAGTGTGTCTGAGAATATGAACGGTTGAGAATCGATAGCGCTCCATTAATATAAGGACTTATAGCCCAAATACCGTGTGTCTGAGAATAGGAACGGTTAAGAATTGATAGCACACCATTAATATAAGGACTTATAGCCCAAATACCGTGTGTCTGAGAATGGGAACGGTTGAGAATTGATAGCGCTCCATTAATATAAGGACTTGTAGCCTAAATACCGTGTGTCTGAAAATAGGAACGGTTGAAAATTGATAGCGCTCCATTAATATAAGGACTTATAGCCCAAATACCATGTGTCTGGAAATAGGAACGGTTGAGAATTGATAGCGCTCCATTAATATAAGGACTTATAACCCAAGTGCCGTTTGTCTGAGAATAGGAACGGTTAAGAATTGATAGCGCTCCATTAATATAAGGACTTATAGCCCAAATACCGTGTGTCTGAGAATAGGAACGGTTTAGAATTTATAGCGCTCCCTTAATATAAGGACTTATAGCCCAAATACCGTGTGTCTGAGAATAGGAACAGTTGAGAACAGATAGTGCTCCATTAATATAGCCCAAATACCGTGTACATAAAAACCACTCAAAACGGATACAACCTAATTATGAATTTGCGGCAGTTAGTGGTAATAAATCTTCAAAGTCCAGAAAATGTAATGAATAGCTACGTGTTTGGAACAGATGTGGATAATTGTTCAAATGCTTCAGGGGCATTTCTTATAAACAACCTAACACGGAAATAGAATCGTGACTTGAAATAAAGATCTCGTTGTTCGAGATGGGTTTGTGACATTTGACAACAAGAGTATAAAGAAACGTGGGTTGATCAAATTAATGGTATGTGTCAGTACCGTATAAACGGCTAAGACACTTTGTGTTCAAGACGAAAGAGGTTTATAATATTGGACCAAACATTTATGGAGACGCTCACAAGAGACTAACCCATGTGAGATAAAGAAATTTCGACAGCAAGCGCAGTTAGAACTACATAGGATCATAGTTTTCACAATTCATATTTTTCACACACCTGTGAAGAATATGATCTCATTTGTCACATTTTAAAGTGCGAAGAATGCGATTGGCCTGAAAAGGGGTATGCGAGAAGATCACAAAAGGATATGATTTTATTCCATATCAAAAACTAGATGCAATCACAAACTTCACAGAAAATGTGAAGAATACCAATGTGATGTGTGAAAAAAATGACTTTAATTTCCACACATGTGAAGAATGAGATCCTAGTTTTCGCAAATCATGTTTTTCACACACCTGTGAAGAATATGATCTCATTTGTCACATTTTGAAGTGCGAAGAATGCGATTGGCCTGAAAAGGGGTATGCGAGAAGATCACAAAAGGATATGATTTTATTCCATATCAAAAACTAGATGCAATCACAAACTTCACAGAAAATGTGAAGAATACCAATGTGATGTGCAAAAAAAATGACTTTAATTTCCACACATGTGAAGAATGAGATCCTATTTTTCACAGAAGTGAAAAATACGATTTATAACAATATGGTCCTACAAAGCTACAACGATTCAGCCATGGCTCAATTCGATTTCGATTTCAACGATCAATTAGTTCAATATTTCGATTTCAACGATCAATTAGCTCAATATTTCGAGTATAACAGCAGTCATTATGCCATGATCAATTTACATGACCACTCGAGATCTACGCAAAACCATAATGTAATTATTAGTTTTATGACAAATTAACAAGCATAAATAAATAAAAAGGAATCGAATCGAAATTGGCTGGATTAGTATCGACAATCAAATCGGTCCATTCACGATCGATTGATCGATGCATCGAAAGAATCGTTGCAGCTCTAAGCGCAGTGGCTTGTAAACTTCCTTCCCACAGTAACCACCCATGTGCAATTCCTGTACCCGGCCCATGTGGGTTTGTTAGTCGCTGCCATATTGAAAAAATGGGTTTCTACCGCGAACTCCAGTTTTGCAAAGCAGAAGACCAAATTTTCTAACAATTTTAGTTAACATAATGTTTGTTTGGAAAGTGAAGACAGAATTTAAAGCCGCAGTCCATAGAATATACTTCAATACATCTTAAATTGGCATTAGTTCTACGGAACGTTAATGACGTTTATTCGAATGAAAATTGTTTCTTAACACGGAAGGCATTTTATAATGTCTATTGTCGAAAACGCCTGGTACGAACGGAATATACACTAATGTACGTGCGGATTGACTCCAGAGGCATCAACAGCTATCGCATACAGAAACTATACGATAAAAAGTTGCCAAAACGTTATTATTTTAACGATTTTAATGCGTTTTGTTTTATTTTGATCCGTAAAATTGAAGCGATTTATGCAAAGTTTTATTTTATTAATATATTTCTGGACTGCTGCTTTAAGATCTCTTCTAAATTTAGCCATTTGCTTTTTTTTGAACTACAGCTTTAATTGAATATATCTACTGAATTTCGTCTTTTGCATATTTTTCGGAAACAACCACCGATTGATAAAATCAGTTAAACCACGTAATCATTCTTCTTAAAAAAACAAACAATAAAACTGAACGTTTTACGTTTTCTGGATAATGGTCTGTGTATCATTTTATTAACACAGTTTTGGAATTACTGTAATCCATAAAGTCCCACGAGAACACTTTTGTTAACCAACAAAAAAGATGTCATCAACCAAACATCTAACCCTTGGAAACAAACAAAACGGTTTGATGATGAAACGACTTGACCTCACTTCATTATCACCACCTGATTTGTCCCAGAGCAAGATCCAGCTGCAGTAAACCATGCTGCATGCTACTGGTTGTTTATGTGTGTGTGTGTGTCTTCAGCTTGCGATATATTGTTTGGCATTTCCGGGTCGCGAAAATTGGCAACATTTTCGGGATGTGTTCGTATTGTAACAATGAATGGTTCGATGCCTACCGACAATATCAGGTTATCATGAGCGGTCAGGCAACAAGTAAAGCCAGCCAATTAGGTGAACGTGACATATGGCTGACGAATCACTGTTTCTTATTGACATTTAGCATAGTCCAGTCGGGACCTTAAACGAGATTTCTGCAAAATGTTATTGTCATGACTTTGTGCTCGATAGTATTGTCCAGTTTTTAATCAAATGTGTATGATATTTAATTTCCAGTATACATAGATCTTACCGAATGTACCGAAGGACAGTGGAATTTTGTGAAGGAGAAACATATTCGGTCAGCACTGTTATAAACTGTTGATATGATGTATAAGCCACAACATGTCAGATTAATTATATGCAACGCATACTTTATTTAAGAAATAATGTTCGATGTTTCGTTGTTTATCGAAGAATAACGATTTGGAGTTCTGATGCCCGAGTTGTTTAATAGTCACACATCAGAACGACAACGAGTTGTTTATTGGC
Source organism: Congeria kusceri (assembly GCA_027627225.1). Taxonomy (NCBI): domain Eukaryota; kingdom Metazoa; phylum Mollusca; class Bivalvia; order Myida; family Dreissenidae; genus Congeria; species Congeria kusceri. The sequence goes on along the minus strand of JAPFQT010000233.1, from coordinate 216,224 downwards.
CGATAAACAACGATATTGCGAAAATCATTTCGATTCTAAAATGATTTGAAAATATTTTTTGCAATTGTAAGCAGAACTACATTTTACTATGCTCTGCTCAGAATCGGGACTACTTTTTGCGTTGTTTTTTGGGTAGTGTGACAACGATAATTGTGTTCTTTGTCTATAGAACAATTGGCGAGTATCATTTTGGAATACAATATTAATCATGCTTCATTCGATTAAATGTTATCCAATACACATTGGATCATTACACCCTACTCTAACTCGTCGTTTGTTTCTTTTCAAGTGACAAATAACTATGTCTGGTACTTTTAATAACATAAGCTAAAAAAAATTGTAAAAAATGGTAGGGCACTTGTCACATGCCGGGGACACCTCCTGTTTTCATTTTTATATAATTCAATGTTTGCATTTTTGCAACCGCTTTGCACATATTGTGAACAGATTTTAACTATATGGCTAAATATATTGTTCATTTTATGTATATTTATAAAAAATTGGGGCATTTGTATCGCGCGATGTTTATTTGCAAGGAATAACAATAAAACATGTATTTTATCTGTATCGTGTATCTTTTGTACACGATAACGTTCATTTTGCAGTTACAAATTTACCTCCAGTTGCTCCCCTTTAACTACATTAATCGTAAAATGGCGCCCTCCGCTATCATATTGCAATATTTCGAAATATATTTAGAATTCAGAATCCATGTAACGATTCGTTTATTATAACTAGTGTCTACAACTACAATTGTATTTCAAAGTGACTTAATATGATACAACACAATTATGTTCACTGTAAATGTACGCGCCCGGCACATGTTTGGGAATAGACTTCTCAACAAAAGTGTTTACCTAGGTTATTCCAATACCATATGGCTGTGATGCGCATCTGAGAAGCATTTAATGGACAGCAGTTCGCAAATATCTTCATTTCCTAGTGGCCTCACTAGGAAAACTGCGCATAGACTGTCAAATACAAGCCAGAAATCGAACAGAAAACAATAATTACATTTTTATACACAGATTTTGTTTATCAAACACTTTCGCAAAAAATGTACAAAATATCACAGAATTATCACCAGAGTTTCCATAAATTCATTTCCAGAAAATACACAGAACAGTTAATGTCTCACATGGAAATTAATAGCGGAAAATAAGAAGAAACTGACAACACTATGTGTTTATATTAACCGGTACATAGATATCACTGATATGCACTTCACTAACTTATCGACGTAGCTTGGATTTACCATGATGAAGTTGTTAGTGTATGGGTACGTTTTTCTTTCTTCCTTCCATATTCGAGAATTGAATGTATTGTTTGTAATGTATTAAGGCTTGTCGAATGTTTTCATAAACCACAGTCTAAATACCGTTCCTACGAAACAAAAGGAAAGCAAGGACATTGAAGTGTTTAATCTTAAACACCTTAAAATGAAGCATTAAAATAATAAAACCTCTTGAGTAACCAGTTTATTAGAAATATCAAAGAACTGGTCCGGATACCCCATTGGTTATTTTGAGGAACACCCTCTGTACCTTCTGCGATCCTTCCTCGATCTTTCCCTATGTAATGTTTTTCTTTGATTTTTTCCATTACATATACAATACCAATACGTAAATATATAAATCAGTTTTTTTTTTCAGATATTTCCCGCATGAGACCCGTTCCATTGTCGCCGTTTTTAAGCATCGTTGCACGTGTCCTTTAATTAAAATTAAATAATTGATACAATTTGTTATCCCGTAAAAATCCTGAAAACGTAATGAATTTTAATAGAGAATGTGTCTGGTCGCGACAAGAGGTGTCTTTGCAGGTCTGTCTTTATATTAAATATATGTGATTAAATTGGTCCTGCAAGTAACTATTCTTCAAATAGTGTATGTTTATCTTTAGTTAACTTTTTAAATATAAATCTAAAAAATATAATACATTTAAACTAACAACAATAATAAGTGTATGTGTATGTCTCTGTTGTAATATTGCATGGGTTTGTCTGCTTTTGCACCTGTTGTCTGTCTTTGAATTAAAACCTATGTGAGTAGATTGATATTAAAACTAAATAGTGCATAAGTAATGCAATAAAACCTATTAAAGTAGACGTGCTGGTGTTTATACATGTCTTTGTTGGTTTTTTCAGGTCTTTCTCTTTCTTTGCATGTCTTTTGCAGTGTTTTCGTAGGGCACCTTTATACTGCAAGATGGGAAGTGCCGGTCAATATATTTCAAGATTAAAATCACACCAAGCGGATGAATCATCATCATCATCATCATCATCATCATCATACTCATATTCATCATACTCTTTATTTTCATCTTCATCAACGCAACATTGCAAAGCTCTTTTGTATCATCATTATCATCATCATCATTACCATCATCACTATCACCATCACCACCGTCTTCACTGTCATTGTTTATTTTAAAGTGTAGTTATTAACTGATATATCTTGTTAATTTCAGTGTCACGACAATTGGAAACATTTTCAAAATGTGTGCGTATCTTAGCATATAATTGATATATGGCTACAGAGAATGTCCAGTTGTGATAAACGGTCAGTAAACTAGCAAAGCCAGTAAATTAGTTCAGCGTGAAATATTCAATGTTGTCATAGCCTTATACCCTGGTCAAGCGATCGAGGACCTCAAATATCTAAATTTCATGTTTTCAAATAGTATAGTTTGGTTTAGCATATATATTAAGTCCATTATGAATATATCAGATATTATTGTATAACCGAACGGCAGCGCAACTTGGTGAAGTAAAAATGCATTTTCGGTTAACACTATAATACATTCATAAATCAATCTTGCATATTTCTTTCAGTTCTGGAATAACAGTTAAACAGAATTGATCGGTTGTAACACGTCAGATAACTTATATACAACACGTCGATATTTTATTAAAATGATCGCAATAATGATATCCACTTAATACAATTTCACTCAATACGTATGGATCCTTGGATATGTTGACCAATGTTACACCTTATTCATCATTTGTTTATTCAGTTGTCATTGGTATTTTTGTTTTTGTACATTACTTCATTAAATATAAACACATATTTGCGCAGATGTTAATTGTAATGCTTTCATGTGAGGCCTTTGCATACCGTGATGTCTTAAAGATGTTTTTCGCTCTATGGTTTATTTTGTACCGTAAAATTACCGCTAAATTTTTAAATTGAGTTGCTTCCCTTTAACTACATGTTCGTGCAATGTCTAGCTCAGATACCAGACTGCAAAATTTCGAAGTAGATTTAGATTTAACATAAAGAACCTATATGAAATGTTTGTGTTGTTAATAATCAGTACCTGCAACGATTTCAACGTTTGTTAACTTTTTCTTCTACATTTGCGCGCTAGACACAATTTAAGGAATAGACGTCTCCTCACAAGTCAGTCATATAAATCAGTTGAGAGTTGTTGTTTTTTTAAACTACTGGACGTGTATGCCTTATGTCTACTGAGTAGTTTGGACAAATAGCATATTGCTGTGAAGTCCTTCCTACAGTCAATACAAATTGTAAGAGCAGTTCGAAACCAGCTTGATGTCCTAGTGGCCTCATGGGAAAGATGTATAGATTGTTAAATGCAATACGTGAATAAAACAGCAAACAACAATTGTACTTCGAATAAACACTTTATAAATCAAACAAATAAAACATACAACAAACAAGATCATAGATTTATCACGAGAGTTTCCGTAACTTCATTTCCAGAAAAACATTTCATGTCTCACATGGAAATTCATGTCGGAAACTAAGAGGAAACAGAAAAGAACGTATTACATGTACAACGTTTACATAAATATCACTGATATGCACGGTAATACGTATTTAGATAGATGATGATGGTATTAAGTGAACATTTGTTTTAATCTTCCAAGTACGTGAAAGTAAATATATTGTTGGGAATTAATATTGTTTGTCCAATGTTTTACTATCAATACTCCTAGATGGTAAGTGACGGAGAAGAAAATTTAAAGAAAACAAAAAACATTTCGATTGGAAAAGTAATGTTTGGAAAGTGGCAGTCAATCTATCACAGCGGTCTTGTAAGACGTGGGTTGATCTGTTTTACAGTTAGACCACACGGTACGCCACGAGTGTCAGCAAGATCATGGCTACACCGGAAACGATCTGGGCGACTCCGCTGCTGAGGCAACTGTTGTCAACGAGCACGTGCAAGGGCCACGTGGAAGTGCTGGTGGATCCGTCCGTCAGGGTGAGGATGGCGGTGTAGTAGACCTTCTCAGTGGATTCCAGTTTAGCTAAAGTTTTTATTGACCCGTCGGCGATCGTGAATTTTGCTGCGTCTGTTCCAGCTATTGAAAATAGAATATTGTGGATTTTAATCATTGTTAAGGATTACAAGTACTTTTTGTAAGTCATTTTGTAAAAAGCATTCCTTGCGTTGACTAATATTTTATATTATAATTTCAATGCAGTGAAAATGAAACCAAATATTTTTCTATAAATAACATAGCTTTATTGCAGAAAACCACTCGTAAAATTAAATTCGATCATTTACCGAAATCAACAAATATCCTCTAAACAAACTTTGACCAAGGTGCTACAAAAGGATTTTAATTATGTATTATATATAGAGAATAACAGGTTACTGCATGATCTTGCGTAATATATCAGGTGAATAATATAATAATATAAAGGCGAGGCTTATTTTATTCGTGTCGAACTTGATATATTACACAAGACCAGGCAGTAACCTGTTTTTCTATTTATCATACCACGTTTTTCTTAAAATTACACCAAACGAGCTGATTTTTTTTTATTATTTAAAAACTAAGAGCGGCGCCGATTTTACTGAGCCGGCTTATACACGTTCACGTACATGGAGTTATGGATTTCTAAAAGTTGAATGGATAATACCTTATTATTAACATTTCATAAAGATAAATGATATATTTTCACTACGAATACATAGATTACACACACGTCTATTCATATAATATTGGAAACACAAACTGAGATGGATTGCAACGGTCAATTTCATCGGAGAACACGCATCGACGAATTGTTTTGAGACGCTATTTTCATGATGTTGGAGTTGTGTATTGAAATTGACATTTTGAAGATCGTTTCAATAATGACTATAGCGTATTCAATTTTTGGTCAAAACATGTTTGAGACTCAACATAAACTGATTCTGTGTAGTGACTTTTAGTTCATTTATTTAAAATGTATTGAAATAACTGTGTATGGATGTTTTATTGTTCCGTTGATGAAGTCATACCACTACCAAAGTGCGGGTTTATGTGATTATTTAAAAAATAACGTTTTGTGATTTATGCCGATGAAAAATAATAAACTATATACGTTATTGGTATCAATTTGTTTGTTTTGCTAAATCTCATTCATATTTCCTGAAAATGTTGACTTGAGAAGTGAATTTCGAGTAATATGACGTACCTCCCAAAATTGATATAAACGCTACTGACCAGATATACAAGAATATATCAGGCACCTTTGTATCAGGCCGATATCAGCATAGTGGTATGATAATTAAAAATATTGGTCTTTGCTGGAACACATGCACATAAAGCAAAACTAACTATAAAGGATAAACACAATCAAAATTCAAGATCTAACATTTCTAAACACGAACCTGTTACAGTCCAAACGCCAGTGGTAACAGACGAAGTGGGTTTGCCGATTACTGTTCCTATAATATAAATGTCAAGTATGATCACTAGAATGTACCTGACAACTGCATACTTATAGTTAATACTACCAATTAACTCACAGTGCATACACATGATTTTTAATTGAGCTGAATAAATCTTCTACTATGTGCGGTTTGGCGGTCAATGGTAAACTTATTGGGTGTACATTAAAAAAAGAAATTGCTGAAACCCAGCACTTCATGAATGTATTCATATGCATAAAATGTTCATAAGCTACAGCTAGAGTCAATATAAGGTAAGTAACTCTCGTACTCGTACATTATCTGACAGTCAAAGCAAGGAGAACAAAACTAATAGTTTACCTAATGCTGTCGGGTCAGCAATACAAAATGAGTACGCTGTGTCCGTAGATGGGGCAAAGTTGACAGTCACTGTCATAGTTCCTGATGTTGGGGTGCTTTTAGAGTCAGTGGCGCTGAAAGGCAAAATAAATTTAAAGATTGTACTATACCGCAGTACGTATGCACGTCAATAAAGGGGCCCATACACGTTCAATAAAATTGTCAGTACTATGTTCAATGCATGAAATTACACCTATATTGAAGTGTGTGGGCTGTATTGAAGACTGATGCAATATATTGAGAATAATCAGAAATCGCAGATAGTTATTGAGATACTGTCATTAATATGGCTAAGTGTTATTATAAATCAATAATATAGTGCAATATATGTTTTTTTGGATAAAAAACCTGTTGAGTTTGGCTGTAAGCTGATGCATTAAAGTACTTTTCTTTTGCACTTAATGTGTTTATCATATGCAGTCGTTGTTTTAATCTACGCCTGCTACTTGAGAACAAGTTTTAAAGGTACCTTGATTTAAATACAATGTTTTGAACACATTGAATGACATATAATCATTTATTTATTTTAGCTGTCGTATATCCACTCAGTATTTATAATTTTCTGTTAAAACCTTCAATGCCAACCACAAAAACATAAAACTACAACAGGATCCATCCTTTCCAGACCAACGTTCAAATCACAAATGAAACAAAATATTGAGTTAAAACATTGAACAGTTTGTGGCAAAAAATGAAAGTAAATTTTATTGAATCCAAACAATTGACCATAATATTGTACGTGTATGGGCTGCTTAATTTAACAATGATACATAAAGGGGTGTCACGCTAAGTAAAACATTTAAGAAGTTCCACAATCCATTGTTTTATGTCACACATCGTAGAATATACATTGTTGCATGCAAGTCAATGGTTCCTTATATGCCAAGTCTGTGGGTGATTTTTTTCAATAGATATCCACACAAAATCGTTGTTACCTTTGATGTGTGTTGTGTTGTTGTTTAGTATATTGTTTAGAACTTTTAATAGCCAGGCCGGCTACGGCTAGCTCAGTTGGTTCGCGGGTTCGATTCCCAGCCCGGCCACATAGCTTGTGTGGGGATTGGTCATGAAATTATTTCTACGGCCATTCTCCCCCTACATCTGATTCAGGCAGTTGTCAGTTACTGGCATCTGTATATGCACTTAGTACTGGTAAACCAGCTTACCCAGGAAAAGTGTGAATATGTTAACTGACCGCCGTTGTATGACTTAAATGATGTTGCATACGGCGAAAAAATCCAAACAAACAAACAAACAAAAAACAGAACTGTTAATACGAAAAACTATATTTGCAGCACGTTTGTTGTTGTTGGTTATTAAACACATGTAAAATGTAATGCGCATAGCCATAAATAATTGTACCAGATGCAATATTTGTTTCAGTTATGTTATTTGAGAAATATGGCTTGAAGATGCTTGATATAATGTTTGTACTTCGGCGCAATGCATAATTCTGTCTTCTTTTATTGGATATATATTATTTAACCATATGTATTCGTTGTCCTTTTTTGTATTTAGCATTTAAAATGTGAAGACATATATGAAATGTGAAGACATATATAGAACAACTAAAGCAAATTCATTTTCAGATCTACAACATTATGTATTACACGCTTCAACCAACATTCATGCTTTATATTGATATTAACTTAATAAAGAACTGATGTGATGCAGATTTGGTTACAATCTATTATGTTCAGCAATAGAAACATAACATATAAATACTTACACAACTTTAAAAATCACTTGCTTCAGAGTGGGATAGTTAATTGCCTTCGCAAGTGTGACAACACCGCTCGTTCCGCTCTTGGCAATGGCTCCTGTGGTGTCGGGGTTTCCATCGCTTGCGAATGCGTAGGAAGCAATCGGAGGATCATCTGCCGTAGCCGTAAGGGTGAAAAGGGTTGCACCGACAGCGGTGGACGACGGCAATGTTATGATTGCTGTACCACCAGGCGCTGCGAACGTTACTGTTATTGGTCCAACAAGGGATGAGCCAGCCCATGCAGTTAAAGCTGCCTCTGTATATAAAAAAGAGCTAATTGATGTTAAGAATAAACAACAATAGAGTCTAATTAGTTGAAGTATGGACATTGAATGTCACAGCAGTATCCAACAGAAACACGTGATGAAAACTGAGGGGTCATAATGTCCAAATATAATCATCTGGTTGATGGACATAATGTAACATTCCTACTTACTTAACCAACTTATACCACGACGTGAGTTATTTGCACCAAAGCAATATGCAATTTGCCAGACAAGCTGTTACTTAAAATTATGACTGACTGAATAAAAATCTCAATCGTGCATTCAAGTGAAAATGTAATATATATGGCCAATTCTTGCATTTTATTGAGAATCCACGATCACACACAATCTTGTATATTAGTTGGTAGATAAATAAACTAGTTATATAGCATTTTGCAACGCCTCCGATAAATATTCAGTTTATTAGTCATGATGATAATTTTACCCTCTGTTATTAAATAAAGTTCAAAACTGTGAATGTTTCAACAAGTGGACAATAACTAGTGTACTCGATCCGACCAATTATCAAACAGATATCGGATCTAATACGTCTTAATAAAAACGACCCCTCATGAAACTTCAGCTGTTTAAGTAGAGAAACCACATATACTCCCATATTTGTGTTTGTTTTTGTTTCTTTCATGTGCTTCACTGTTATTTTTGACCCCACATTTGGCAATTGGTTACAGTAAGTACACTTGTATTTATGTACACATATATTTATGTGTACAGTCATTCTTTTCTTTTTCTTTATTTCTTTGTGTGTTTCCATTTATCTTTTTTATCCCTCATTAAAGTGGTCGCCTCAGGGTACCAATTCTCGAACGATTTATTGTAAGTTTCTTTAGATATATACAAATGTTTAAAGTTTACATTGACATATCTCTTTCTAAAACTACACAAATTCGAGAAAACAATATGTTGATAACATGACTTTATCGCTTGTCAAATGATGTAACCTATGTTTAGGTTTCGGAAACGGTTTGAACCAAATGTCGAACGTTCACTAATGTGAGCCAACAAACAGTTCCAACACACATGTTAACAGATAAATCAATATATTTACATCGTCCATTATGTCCAGTACTACTTTTGATTAAATTGTAACGTAAACACAGATAATGTAAAGCATTATTACAACTAGACATGCGTTCGAAGGACACGAATGCCCCCACATTCCGCTGGTTGTCACAGAACTCTGCTGATGTCAGAAAAAATGCACCAAAATACCCAAGTGCATAAGTTCACATGCCGATGAATATGTTTATAAAGTTTCATCAGTGCAACAGTTATACTTTTTGAGTTACAAGCGACACAATTCCAAAAATGTTATTTATTTGCTAAATCTGTGTAAGTCATTAAGTTTCAGTCAATAGTTAAACGTTCATAAAGCATTATACTTATCAATGCTTATCAAAACCACACGTTCACAATGTATTGCCAAACAAATTAGTTAAAAAGAAAGATCCAATAAATATCTTCATTCTATTTTGGCAACTGATATATTATTTACGTCAACACGAAACACGAAAAAGGCTACACAGGTACACTATATAAAGTCCAATAGTTCCCAAACAAATTCGGTGACCCATTCTTTTTATTAATGTTTTGATGTAAGTATACATCGGTGCATGTATGAGCAAAAATTTGTCGTTTGGAACAAAATATATTGATGCATAATAAATGACGTTTCAAAAAAAAGGTATTATTAATACCCACTTAATTTAAATGTCCAGCCAAATTCATTATTTTAACAGTAAATTTAAGTAAATCGTTTTTTATTATCAAACTACACTTGTATATTGCCAAATAAGACATGTGAAAACATAACAGTTGAAAGAACCATAACCTTGTTTGAAAGACGGCTATACATTAAACATTGATAACAAAATCCAAACTAAAAACGTTGCTTCGACAGGTACCGTATTCAAAACCTAATATTTCCGGACATAGGCCGGTGACCCCTATTTTTTAACACTGTTTTAGTTTCAGTAAACAATGACACATGTATATGGAATTTTTTTACAAAGACTGTCGTTTGAAACAAAAGATATTCGAATTTATTATTATTAATTGATGTTTCCAAAGGCATATTCAAGGCATAATGAACCTCATTAAGTGTCCATTAAGTAATTTTTGAAATGGTAACTATAGTTAAAGGGCGTTTTATCATTAAACTGCACTTGGATATTGCCAAAAGAAAGATCAAAACAAAGATGCGTTTAAAAATCTTCGTCCTTGTTTGAAAATAAACGCTTTATATAATTGAACATTGCTAGTCACACAAACTGAAAAAGAGCTTCGATAGGTAGCGTATTTAAACCCCAATATTTCCGGAACAAGGCGGGTGACCCCTATTTTTTAAGACTGTTTTAGTTTTATAATACATTGATACATGTTTGTGCAAATTTTTAAGAAACTCTGTCGTTGAAAAATATTGGACAAAATTGTTCCGAATGTCTTTAAGTTTCATCTTCACGAACATGAATACCTTTGAAGAAATGCCTCATCAAGTGTTTTGTTATCTAATACAGATTAAGGTTTGTAGAAATGACCTAAAAGCAAACGAGTAAGAATCGGTTCATACAGCTATTTTAAAGGTAATGGTAACACATTGGCTGTTTTATCCTACTTAAACTCAGATGTTATATCTCAGTATTGCTGAGCGTAACGAACAGCACGCGCTGAAAATTGCCGGTAGATTTATGTTTAATAGAAACTTCATGATTTTCAATATGTTTGTGGACATTTTTTTCAATTAATTCACGTTCTTTAAGTTAAAGTTTAAAACATTATTTCTTTCTTGGCAATTAATAATTTACAAATGCAGAATAATATATGTTAAATGAGTAAGTTATGAAGATTTATTACTATATACAACCAAGCTATGTAATGTAGCTTGTTACAGCCAACTTTACGGCTTCAATCTGTATTGCATGACGATGATGAGAAAATTGAACTATACTGTATGATGCTATGTCTTTATATCTTTTTTAATAAGAAGAGATGTAGTTGATACTTGTTTTTCTTTTATTTCATCGTGCCTCAGAAAGACGCAATTGAGTAATAATATGATTATAAAATTGAATAAGTTGTATCTTTTATATTTGTTTGAATTGCGATGCTATTATTGTTAATCTTTATTTACATTTACATATATTACGAATAAAAATGTATCAAGTGTGAGGTTCGGGCGCCCGTAAACCTGTTTAAGCCCCTAATGTGTTTTTGCATTGACCTTTCCAAGGCGGTGAACCCAGTTTTATTAGCTTTGTGTATAGTTTGTGTCTGTTTCATGTTTCCATGTTGTCAAATTGTACATTTGTGACTAATTCTGGGCTATGTGTGAGGTTTGGCACCCATGAAACCTGTTTGCACCCCAGTGCTTTGCATTGACCGTTTCATGGCGGTGTCCTTAGTTCTATTCTTTATTTGTGTTTTGTAATATGATGATCTTGAAGTAAAATATGTAAAGTAGCACTTTTTGAAGTTTATTTAGAATAATGTAATTAAATGGACAAAAACATTTCAAAAAAATTAAAATTTCTTTGTAGATATGTTTGACTCGTAAAACTTGAAAGAAAACAATCCAAAATCAAATAATAATAACACATATATTACATTATTTTAAGGTTTTGGTTAAAGTAGAACCGATATTCGTGTCATTTGTTAATGGTTATATAAAATTAAATTCGCTTACCGTAAAATCTCTGTGTTTTCTGACACTTTAAAATAATTAAAATTGTTCGTGTCCGAAAATTTGGACACACAAAAATATTCCAAAATTACAGGTGTCCGAAAATTTATAGACACTATGACAATATTGTTCGGATTTGTCCGATGTATAACGTTTTTTTGCGGAATATACACGGATAGTATCGATTAATGATTGCGAGTGCTTGTTTAATATCCACGCCGTATAGTAATCCGTTGTCAAAAAAGTCACCGGAACCTTATCACCAATCCACACGTATGCTTAAGAAAAAGGAACAAACTTAGACTCAAAAACAATAAAAAATACTTCTGTGTATGCAAATATTATAACGTCATTAGCAAATCATTATAAAAAAAGAATTATGTAATTGGAGTGGGTGAATACGAAGTAAGAATACAATTTACCGCGTTTCTAGAACAGAACAGTTTCATACATATTCTGTATTCTTAATCTCAAGTCAAAGAATAGGTTGGTGAATATGGGCTTAGATCTCTACGACATGGGGCATCTATGGGGCAAATTGAATTTATGTAGAAGAAAGCGACAATATGCCCTTCGAAATATGTTGTAATTGGCGGACACCCGTTCAATAACGGGAGAAATATTATTCTAATGTTCATCCGATACTATGGATGAGAGGTGTCCGTACATCACATCCTAAGAACCACGTAAGTATACAAATATATTAGTCGTCATTTATTATTAAAAATGTTTAGTTTATTTCGTATTTTGCACATGTCATTTCTTGTAATTATTGTAAAATAATACGTTTGATATCAATTCTGTATGGCGTGCAATAATTAAATTATAAACTTCCGTGATTGAATGAAGCGCTGTCCGAATTGAATAGAATTTCCTCAACAAAAAATCATTATTTCATAAAGTCATTATTTTTAAATAAATTTGTAATAAGTGTCGGGTTAGAAATGCTGTTACATGTACGTGTCTACATATTATTTATTAATACAATAAACTTATCTAAACTATTAGTGTATTCGGGAAAACATACATCTTTAAAACCATTCCGTCATTTTTAAATTGCAATATTTAATCACTCCGTTTACTGTAAAAGTTTTACCTGCAACGCTAAATTAAATAAATTCCATTCGTTTGCAAGTGTTTAATCCGAGTATTTTATTTTAAATATAAATTTTTATTCAAATATTTCTTTAATATTTCCGATCCTCATTTGCAAGCACCAATATTCCAACTTGTCACATAAAATAAATCCTCATGTAAAACCTTATTCCATACCGGCATTCCAAATGCACAGAAGCGCGCACACTAATCCAAGCAGTTTATCCATGTTCCTTTTTTCCAGTGTTCTCGGGTAAGTCCAACAGCAGAGTGACAAACAACAGCAAATCGTGCCAATATATACACATCTGGTTTCTATAGCGAATAAACAAACATTCATCAAATATCATTTTGGTTTGAACAAGAATTTCACGTACATCGAGTGGAGTGCACGCCTACCAACATCAAAAATGACTTGTCAATCATAATGTGAATCCGTTAAACACCCCTTCTTATGTCCATTATTCCTGACAGTAACAGAAGAAGCAATGACAAACACGTCTGCTTGAATCTGTTTTAACCACGCCTACAAAGTTTCAACTTGGCATTTCAGGAGAGAAATGCTCACGCCCCCATTGCTTTATGACGTGTCAGTCATATCGATAGCCCGTTGGCGAGCATGTACATTTTTTTACACAGCATTACAAAGGTATCAGAGGACTGAAATCGACAAACTGGTTTGTCTTGTAAAAGGACACAGTGCAAAAAAGACATTGCCAGTATGCTTGCGTGAACATGAATGACCAACTGAGGTGTGTATCCGCTCAAGCCAATGAAAAGAAATGCAAACCACCAAGTCCATGCAAAACATTGTTCTTAGTCCTTAAATTACGGATGTATAGAAAAACGACGGCGACATTACGAGAACATTTAAATGCAACACGGGGATTGAACAACAGATCTACTGATGTGTTCTGGCAATACTTAATGAAAATATCGCAGAGATCATACAAATAGGCTTGCAATAAAATATAATTCGATGACAATACACAAATATTAAAATAAACTTGTAATTATTTTTCAATAAATTATAATACAAATGCATGTTTTTGTCTTGCATATTCAGGGTTATACAAGAAATTTGCGAATTCGAGAAATGTGGGGCGTTAATTGCTTTTTATTTTTTGTCATTACCGGTAAAAACCGGCTACATAATTCACGATCATGGTCTTTGGTCTAGCATGGTCGGAACATGTATTGAACTGCAAAATCAAGTCCACATTGCAAATTCCTAAAAGCCATTAGTCATTGCCTGCCAAGTCAGCGTTATGGGAAAAATCTGAGACGATTCTCACCATCTGTTGAATGGGGTATAAGGTTCTCACCATGTGTATTTATAGAATGGGTGTCCGATTTCTCACCATGTGTATTTATAACTCAGATGGGATCCTAGAATTGAATGTGACGGGCCTATGCGAAGTTTTGATGAACTTAAAATCTGAATTATTAACATGTACAGTCTTAGATCTAGTTGGAACAAGCTGGAAGTATTTTACAGTGTAGGTAAATGCGTGTATTAATGATCCTATATTGTACATAATCGACGGTGTCGAATGCATAGTTCGTTAGGGTTGACATGACACCTCGTTAATCTTCGGCTGCATTCGGAAAGTTGTCGGTTATTTTCGTAAGCATAAACGAAGAAACTTTAAATCTTGCACTTTAAAAATAAATTTTAAATCACATTTATTTTAAACGCGGAGTTGGGGATGGCTGGAAATGCCTTAGTTTGTCTGTTTTTGCGTTTTTGTTGGCAATAGTCGTAATTATACCCAACTTTTACGACTTCAGGTCAGGCAATTGTTTTTTCAAACAATTGTGTCGTGGTGTCAACCAGTTGTGCTGTGATGTCAGTCATGTGTGTTTAGGATATCAAACATGTTTGTTGTAATATCTGTGTCGAGATGTCAATCAGCTGTGCCGTTACATTTTGATAATCCCCATCTTTATTTTTTAGGTGATAACAATAAATTCCATATCCAGTGCTGTACAAGGGAATCATCTAAGCTAGCTAAATGTAACTATATAACCGTGTGTGAAATTTGGCCTGGTGATCTAGCTATTAACCCCATGTGATCCGGTTTTAGACATGTCCGAGATATCATTGTAACAAATTTTCTAAGGAAGTTTCGTGATGATTGGACTATAAATGTGGTCTCTAGGGTGTCCACAAGCTTTTTCTTTATTTTTGCATGGTGACCTAGTTTTTTACACCAAATGACCCAGTTTTGAACTCGGCCGAGATATCATTAGGACCAATGTTCTGAACAAGTTTCATGATGATTGCGCTCAACACAAGAGGCCTCTAGAGTGTTCACAAGTTGTTTTCTTTTCAATCTGGCCTGGTGGCCTAGTTTTTGATCCCATGTGACCGGTTTCGAACTTGTCCGAGATATTATAGAGACAAATGTTCTGAGCAATTTTTATGATGACTGGACTTAAAATGCGGCCTCTAGAGTTTTCACAAGTTTGTTTTTTTTCCAATTTGGCATAGTGACCTACTTAATGACCCCATGTCATCCGGTTTCAAACTCTTTTGAGATATAATTGGGACAAATGTTCTAAGCAAGTTTCGTGATGATTGGACTATCAATGTGGCCTCTAGAGTGTTCACAAGCTTTTTCTTCAATTTTGCATAGTAACCTAATTTTTTACACCACATGACCCAATTTTGAACTCGTCCGAGATATCATTTATTTATACCAATGTTCTAAGAAAGTTTCATGATTAATGGACTATAAATGTGGCCTCTAGAGTGTTCACAACTTGTTTTTTATTCAAATTAGCCTGGTGACCTAGTTTTGTACCCAAATGTGACCCGCTTTCGAACTTGATCGAGATATTATTGGGACAAATGTTCTGAGCAAGTTTCATGATGATTGGGCTATAAATGTGGCCTCTAGAGTGTTCATAAGCTTTTTCTTCAATTTGGACTGGTGACCTAGTTTTTGGACCCCACGTGACCCAGTTTCGAACTCGTCCGATATATCATTGTGATAAATGTTTTGAGCAAGTTCCATGATAATTGGGCTAAAAATGTGGCCTCTAGAATGTGCATAAGCTTTTTCTTTAATTTGGACTGGTGTACTAGTTTTTGACCCCACGTGACCTAATTTCGACCCTGTCTAAGATATCATTGAAACAAATTTTCTGAGCAAGTTTTTGGAACATTGGGCAAAAATGTGTATTCTAGAGTGTTCTCAAGCCTTTTCTTCAATTTCAAGCTTTTCCCTAGTGACCTAGTTTTAAACCCCGCATAACCCAGTTTCGAAATCGTCAGAGATATCACTGGGACAAATGTTCCGAGCAAGTTTCATGATTAGTGGGCTAAAAGCGTGGCATCTAGAGTGTTCACAAGCTTTATGTTATTTATTTGCCCTAGAGACCTAGTTTTTTACCTTACATGACCCAGTTTCGAACTCGTCCAAGTTATCATTGGAACAAATGTTCTGGGCAAGTTTCATGAAAATTGGACAATAAATGTGGCCTTTAGTGTGTTCGCAAGCTTTTTTAAGTTTTTAATCTAGCCATATAAGGATAATTGCACTTCCCCCTTGGGGCCATTTTTTTTCACGGAGCGGAACTATTTTCCAACTCGGCCGAGATATTATAAGAAACAATGTTCTGAGCAAGTTTCATGTTGACTGGGCAAAAAATGTGACGTCTAGAGTATTCACAAGCTTTTTCTTCGATTTGCCCTGGTTACGTAGTTTTCGTCCCCATATGACTCAGTTTCGATAATGTCCGAGATATCTTTGGGGCAAATGTTCTGAGCAAGTTTCATGAAGATTGAGAAATTAATGTGGCCTCTAGAGTGTTCTCAAGGTAAATTTGACGACGCACGACGGACGACGAACGACGGACCAAAGGACATCACGAATCCTAAAACAATATAGTGCGAAATTATTAACCTGACACTGATAAATATTCCGTATGCAATCGGAATTTATTTATAGATACGACGATAAGTAGCACAATACAATATTCTACTTTAAAATTAATATATCTTAAAATTTTACAAAGGGTTGTTCTAAAACGGAATTGAACTCGGTTCGCTATCGTGCGCGCTAGCACTTATACCACACGACAATTAAATACCACTCTTGCTACCGCATATTTTATTCTATATTAACATATATTCCAATAACAGAAGCTCGTCCAAAACAAGGCAAACAACAGAACACACTTACGGTTTGTCACGAATATTAATGAGTGTCAGGTAAATAATTTCGCACAATACACGAGTTTGGTTGTTTACCAACAAAGAGGTGCTCTGTTTTTGCAGAGCCGTATTTTACACAACTTCATGTACATGTAGTAATTGATTTCTAAACGTTTACTGGAGTTTAAAACATTTCGACACGAGTATTACTCCGATTACACTCATTGCCTATGTTAACTGATAAATTGTGGACAAAGCATACAAAAGGAAATCCAAGCAGGCAGTTTTAGCAGATAATATCTTCGCGTTGAGGACGCCATTTTGGAATTGTGTACTGAAAATAATATTGTCAAGTCATTTGCTATTTAAGTCTATATAAACCATGTGAACCCCAGGGCGTGACAAGTTTTGACCCCAGGGGCATAATTTGAACAACATTTGTAGAGGACCACAATACGATGTTACATACCAAATATAAAACCTACAGGCCTTGCGGTTTCAGAGGAGAAGAATTTTTAAGTCATTTTGCTATATAAGTCTTTATAAACCATGTGACCCCTGGGGTGGTCAGTTTTGACCCATGGGGCATAATTTGAACAATCTTTGTAAAGGATATAGAATGTTACATACCAAATACAAAACCTCTATGCCTTGCGGTTTCATAGAAGATTTTTAAAGACATTTTGCTTTTTAACTTTATATAAACTTTTTTACCCCTTTGGGGCGTGGCCAGTTTTGAGCCCAGGGTCATAAGTTGAACAATCTTTGTAGAATACCATTATATGATGTTACATACCAAATAAGAAACCTCTGGTCCTTGCGGTTTCTGAGAAGAAGTTTAAAGTCATTTTGCTATTTAAGTTTATATAAACCATGTGACCCACGGGCGTGGCCAGTTTTGACCCAAGAGGCATAAATTGAACAACATAGAGGACCACTATAGGAAGTCACATACCAAATATAAAACCACTGGGCCTTGCGGTTTTAGAGAAGAAGATTTTTAAAGACACTATGCTATTTAAGATTATATAAACCATGTGATGCCCGAGGCGTGGCCAGTTTTGACCCAAGGGGCATAATTTGAACAATCTTTGTAGAGGACCACTATAATTTATGAAACCTCTGGGCCTTGTGGTTTCAGAGAAGATGATTTTTAAGGTCATTTTGCTATATATTCTATATAAACCATGTGACCCCCGGGACGTGACCAGTTTAGGCCCCGGGGGCATAATTTCAAAAATCTTTTTAGAGGACCACTATAGGATGTTACATACCAAATATAAATCCTCTGGGCCTTTTGGTTTCTGAGGACAATATTTTGCTTTATATTCTATATAAACCATGTGACCCGCGGGGCGTTGCCCGTTTTGAACCCAGGGGCATAACTTGAACAATCTTGGTAGAAGACCACTATACGATGTTACACATGAATTATGAAAGGTCTGGGCCTTGCGGTTGTAGAGGAGAAGATTTTTAAAAATCATTTTGCTATATATTCTATATAAACCATTTTGACCCCCGGGGCGTGGCCAGTGTTGATCCCAGAGGCAAAATTTGAACATTTTTTGTAGAGGACCACTATAGAATGTTACATACCAAATATGAAACCTCTGGGCCTTGGGGTTTCAGAGGGGAAGATTTTAAAAATAATTCTGCTATATATTCCATATAAACCATGTGACCCCCGGGGCGTGGCCCGTTTTGACCTCAGGTGCATAATTTGAACAAACTTTGTAAAGTACCACTAAAGTATGTTACATACCACTTTGCTATATATTCTATATAAACCATGTGATCCCCGGGGCTCGGCCCATTTTGACCCCAGGGACATAGTTTGAACAATCTATGTAGAGGACCACTATAGGATGTTACATACCAAATATGACACCTCAAGGCCCTGCGGTTTCAGAGAAAAAGATTTTTAAAATTTACACTTTTTAAATATATTTTTAGCTCTGGTGACCTACATATGCAGCGGACCGTAACGATTTGAACAATTTTGAACGAGGGTCACCTATTTAATGATCATTCCAGTGAAGTTTCGTGAAAATCTGCCAAGTGGTTTGGGAGGAGATGTTGTTTGAATGAAAAGTTGACGACGGACGCACGCACGCACACACGACGGACAACAGGCGATTTCAAAACCATGAGCACTTTGTGCTCAGGTGAGCTAAAAAGTAGGGTGTCATTAGTTTAAAGTTATTATTTTATAGATCGACCTTTTTACAAACTGTTATTGTAATAAATTACATGATATACACATTGTAATACATATTACATACGTTATCTTAAATAACTGAAATGTAAGAAAACGGGTGTGAAATTGTACTTTTTTGAAGAAGGTCCCTTTCTGGTTTCGATTGACTAATAGCCTGCAAAGAAAACAAGTAGTTTTGCGCGATGCCTGTTTTGGTAATTACCCTCTCAAAAGACCGTGGGCTTCCGCCAACTGTCTAAAAATGAAAGTAGAAAAGTCGTATTTAGAAGTGCGATAAGCATATAATCGCATGCTCGCGGTTCATTACTGTCTGAGCATTGTTTATGTCACTAGGCATTGATTGTCGTTTAACTTGATCACGAACAGTTATAGAAATGTATCTTTTTGCCCACGGTTCAATTTGTCCTAAATTTGAAAGTAAATCGAGCGCATAGATTTGTTGGGCTATAAATAACATTGTTTGGAAACCCAGAATGCAAAGAACAGAAAATTGTATTGATCATAATAATATCGTTCCTTACGAAGGTAAAAGAATCTATAGATTTATCATGTGGAATCGAGGTTCATTAACTGATATATTTATATTATATAATATAAACTGCTGACATATTACGACTACGGCCAAGATATCATGACCTTAACTAAATCAGGTTCGAACAATTAGGTTGGTAAAAAGTATTGACCTAAAGGTATTTACATAATTTGGTTAAACAAAGGCATGGTTATACGAGAATGTTTTGTCAAAAACAAAGATGACATCTTGCAGTTTTTGTCGATTTTCTTTCTCATGGAGAGTCTTGTCCACACGGACAAAGCCCATGGCGTTTCAAATTTCTAGAAAATACTTATAATTTTTCTAAAACGTAAACAAATAACTTGAAAAAAAAAAGACTTGTCCAAAGCCCAGGACCAGTAAACATATATCCGCGCAAGTTGAAATCTAACAAACTGTCTCTTGTATTGGCCAGAATGGGCAAATTCATAACTGATTAAACATAAATAGATATTCAAAAATGCGTTGCCACCATAGTTTTCATCATCACATTTTATTGTGATTCAAACCCACGGTGAATAGTGTCAAATTGTGAAAAAAATAATTTCCCCAAATATATTATTATCATCTTTAGTTCTTTCTGTATGACTGCATTAACAAAATCTCTGTCATTAACATGAGTATGTAATTTCAATATATTTGTTCCGTTAATGGGTCCGGCTCAAACGAGCTTCGCGGCGACAATGATAAAGTGTTAAGAGTCACAAGTTTCTTAGAGAAAGTGCATTTATTGTGCGATCATTTAAGATCACACATACTGTGAGTGCATACACTATATATGTATATTCTGGAGAATTAAGTAGTTGAATTGTTATTCGGATAATAATAAATAATGTAAAATTTCAGACATAGTTTTGACTATTTTTTTTAATGGAATGTGCTAACGATGCAGCCTGTCGGTCATTTCTAGTTGACAATGGTCATGTTATTTTTCATTTTGAAACATTATGGTCATACACAAACTCGGCACGATTGGTCAAGAATTGATGGAAAATGAAGGCTCTAATTGCACAAAGGAGGTTTTGGTATTCCATACAGATTTTATGGTAAAATATACACTGTGCAAGTTCGATGAACATTACATAAAATGAAGTCTCTGTCGTGTACGCAATGCAAATGCATTTACGATATTTTGCGTAAACAAGAGGCAATTACTAGTGTTTCTAGTTGAAACTAGTTGTTCGATCTTGAGATATTGCGGTCATAAACAAACTGTTCAACTTTGGTCACGATTGGATGAAAAATGAAGTCTCTTTTTACAAAATTTTAGCCTTTTGTCACAAACAAAAACTCTGGTGTTCGAAGTCAGACGTGGATATATTTGGTATATTTATTACTTTTTAGTGTGAAATTAGGGCTCTTAATCATACTAGGGTGTTACGTAGAAATTTTGACAGTTGTATCCCTCGTTATATTTATAGTATATATAGGGTATTATTGTTCTATGCCCTTGTGGACGACGACGCATATTTTTCTTTGTGACTAGTATAAATAAACACTATGGCGAAGTGACCCACACAATAATAAAAAAAATTACATACTTTTCTGCCCTGCACGAAATAATCCAATTGCCTTCGCAAAAAAGTTGTATTTTATCAAGTTCACAACGAGGTTAATTGAAAGCATCAATAAATTATCACACTACTGTCTCATGTTTGTACAACACGCTCGTCTCAATGAAATCCCTGGACTGTTTGCTGCCCAATCCCAAACACCTGCCCCTTTAATGACACAGGGGTTCTATAAGGGGGTTGTACACTTTGTTGAGCAAATATATTATTATCAAAACAAATCCGAACGACATGGAACTGATATCTGTCCTTGTAAAGTGTTAACTCCTCATCAACACATATTCAACAACTTTTTACCGAAACTATTTATATGTAAATCAATAAATAAATGATATGACTCAATTTAAATAACCGGACATTCGAAACTAGTTCCCCTACTGTTACCCTCCCAAACTTTTGACCTTTCGATGGGAGAGTAATTGATAATAGGGGGATCGATTTACGCTATATAGAACACGTTTTCTATAGAGACATAAATTTAAATCGTAAAGAAAGAAATGTTTATTGTTATAATTGTGAACTCACTTACTATGTACATAAACATGTGTAAGATATCAGAAATACACTCATTTGTCTTATATTGCTTTGATGAAATTGTTTTACCTTTTATCAAAACCACCGTCATAATAATCAAAACATTTATATTCATGTACAATATTCTTTATTAACAACTCGCATTTAACGATAGATATTAATGTAACTGCAATGTTCGTATTGCTTTACTTTTATTATTACTATTACTATTACTACTATTATCATTAGTAGTAGTAGTCACTTTTTTTTAAATATCACTACAAATTAAGATGTGTGTATTAATATAGAATACAATAGTACATTTGTAATGTTCAATTAATTTCTGCTGTTTTCCCTCACTTTTTCTATGGACGAAAACTACATAACATAATAATTAGTAGTAATAGTAATTTCTAATATTACTAATGTATTCATAAATAAACCTGTAGGAGCAAATTACATAAACATCACAAAATAAGATTTGTATATAAATATAGCATACATTGATATATTTAAGTTGGTAAATAAATTTCTGTTTGTTTGTTTGTTGCAGATTTTTCCTCACTTTTCTATGGACGAAAACTATGTATGTTTATAATTATTAGCGTAGTGTTTTTGTGCGTTTGTTGTCTTTTTACGATAATTATTATTTTTTAATATTACTAATTTAAGTATTATAAAACTGTACGAGCAATTTACAAAAATATTTAAAATCAAGTTTTTTTTATATATTTATTGATAAATTAATTCATGCTTTTCCCTCACTAATGTTTTATTGTATAGAAAAAAACTATCTCATCATGACCACTTTCCCACATGATTTGTTACAGGAACTACTGTTTGTTTGTTATTTAGCAAATTGTTTTTGACTCTATATGCTCACATGTTATTACAAAATGTATTTTTGTAATCTGTGAAAACAAATAAAGTATTGTTCTGTACTGTTCTGTTCAAGGTAAGTACAAGGTACATAATCAAATTGGCAAAGACGACTCTTTCGCGTGCTAAAGCAATTGTTGGCGGCATGGGGATGGCGGAAGACATATGACGGACAACACACGAGAGGTTCCCTATATCAATAGCTCACAGACCTCTTCGTGTTCAGGTGAGCATAAAAGATGATCATCCTACACAAATGTCTGAATGCTGTAGTACTACCCAGATTTGTTCAATCAGTTTTTCTTCGTAGTGAGCTAAACCGATGAGTATTATCAAGAGGTGACCACCCTAATGCAAACATACATTAACAATTGCCATGATCTCAATTGTATTAGAGCAATGCAATTATTTATATTTAGTAATTCATTTACTAAACAAAGATTGTGTTGTCAAGTAATGTTGATTGATTTGTGTAACATTTTAAATCAGCACCAACTCCAAGCGCTACTGAAGGGAAGATCAAACATATTGTTGAGTTTGATAATTGCTTCATACTTTCATGTTAAATAATCTCCATCGAGTAATATATATGAGGCGTGTCGTGGGAAAACCGGGCTTAATGCATGTACGTTTGCGCTTTGATGGTACTAGTATTTTCTGTTTCATGGAAGTCTCTTCTAAACATAAATCCAAGGAGAAAAGTGCCGTCCTGGATCAGCCAGTACGGACTGCACAGGCTGATCCAAGACGACACTTTACGCAAATGCATTAAGTCAGGTTTTCCAAAGACACGCCTAAATTATCAATATTGCATTTAACGGACCTATTCACAGAAGGGCAAACTGACAATTTCCCAATTGTTTTGTTACATATTCCAATAAACACGAGTATTTTATATACGAAGTCCTGTTGGTGTAGCGGTTATCGTGACAGACGACTTTTGATCCGTTGGTCAATGGTAAAAGATTCGAGACTCTTTAGAAGTGTATTTTTATGTTTTCTTGATTGAATATGAAGGTTTCTTTCAGGCAACATATTTTCCGACATTTTTTCAGAAAATAAAATCTGTGAAGTCCCTTTAAAATGCTCCCAATAAAATGAGATTGAATGGTAATATTTCATTTCCCGTAGTAGCAATGGTATATGTATAATGCTAAGCAGATATTGGGACGGGAAAATGTTCATATGTACTACATTAACTATTTCATAGTCATTTGTTCTGACACAGAATTAGATGCTGGACACACCAACTGAACGTATATAATAATCAACAAACGATAAGAAAACTCCAATAAAATTGTGATTTTTTGTTCGAACTTTAAAATATTGTTTTTCCATTGTGACCAACAACTCTCATCACGTACAGCTCGGCAAAACGTAATATGTCCGAAATTCTATAATGTCACGCAATACACTTTACTATGGTTTTAGCATTAAGCTTAATTATATCGTATTTAACATGTGTTGGCTTCAATAATGCCCAGTGATTTATCTATGTAATAATTTTCATTAAAACAAGGCTTGTAACATAATGTGATGTTCAACCCCGGGAACATATGCTTGTTTTAGGAAGACAATTCAAAGTCAGTTACATGTTGACAAAAATGATGCTTCCTACAAAAAGAGTTATAGTCCTTATATTCTGCCCTTCCTCTCAACATCTTCTA
Organism: Congeria kusceri; assembly: GCA_027627225.1. Classification (NCBI taxonomy): domain Eukaryota; kingdom Metazoa; phylum Mollusca; class Bivalvia; order Myida; family Dreissenidae; genus Congeria; species Congeria kusceri. The sequence goes on along the minus strand of JAPFQT010000233.1, from coordinate 191,784 downwards.
TTAACATATGTGGCGCTCTGTTAAATCACTTCAATATTAATGGATTTATGCACTGTTAAAAAAAATTAACCGAACGGCAATCACTTCATAAATATTCAAGAAATAGTTGTGATCCTTGTACTCTTCACTTCCTCTCATTGTCCTATATCATAATAGGAAGTTTCATTTAAATACCTTCAAAACTAATAAAGTTATGCTCCGCACAAGAAAAGTATTGCTTCACACAAGGAAATAAAACAAACGGCCATAACTGCGAAAATATTGAACAAATAATTTTGGTCCTTGTGCTCTACACTTCCTCTCATTGTCCTCTAGCATTTAAGGAAGTTTCATTTGAATCCCTTCAATACTAATGGAGTTATGCTACGCACAAGAAATTAAACAAAGGGCAAAAACTCAATAAATATTTTAGAAAAAGTTATGTCCTTGAACTCTGAACTTGCTCTCATTGTGCTCTATCATTATATGAAGTTTCACTTGAATGCCTTCAATATTAATGAAATTATGCTCCGCAAAAGAAAATTAGTGTCTCACATAGGGAAGTAACACAAAGGGCAATCATTCCGTAAATATCGAAGAAAGAGTTGCGGTCCTTAAGCTCTACACTTTCCCTCATTGTCTTCTATCATAATAGGAAGTTTCATTTGATTCCCTTAAATTCTGACTGAGATATGCTCTGCACAAGAAAATTAAACAAAGGGCAATAACTCTGTAAGTATTGAAGAAAGAGTTGTGGGCCTTGTACTCTGCACTTCCTCTGATTGTTGTCTATCATTATATGAAGGTTCATTTAAATCCCTACAATACTTATGGAGTTATGCTCCGCGCAAGAAGCGTCACTGACGAACAGACAGACAGACGGACGAAAGATGTGTGCCAGTCGTACTATGTTGGTACGAACCGGGAGTCCCAGTCTGGTTAAGTATTAAATATTCAATTTCAATGTAGATAAGAGAAAGTTCAAATTCCATGGACTTTGCCAGAATGGACAAATCTTTTCAAACAATATCAATATTTCATTGTATTGTATTTTTACAAAGGAAATGTGAATCCATTATATAACAAAAACGGTTGTTCCTGTGCAAATTATTTGTATTTAACGATACATGTACTCGTGAGTAGTGCGTCCCAATTTCGGTTTCTTTTGATTAACTTTGTAATTCATTATCTTCACACGCATCACCACCGAAGCACACATTACAAAATTGTTGAACACATAAACTTCATTACATCTGCAAAAATTGCATCTGATACTTCATATTAAGGTAAACTTTTTTTCGCCAGAGCTTCGTTAATACTTCTCCATATAATGTATTTATTATAAAGATTTACGATTACACGTTTTGCTTATTTATCTTAGCATACGATATTAAAAAATATAATACAATACTGATAATAATAATAAAGAAAAACATAAAACACAAACCTATATTTTATACAAATCTGTAAAAAACCACAACCAGTAAAACAGTACTTTACTTACGCTCGCATCTTGAGAGTAATTCCCCTAATTCACTTCCTTTAATCTCGCGTAAAAAAACTCGAATACAGCATCGTGCAATTATGTCCCCAAAATTTAAACAAATCAACGGAGCAAGTCGAAGTTGAACAAAAGGAAAGGTCCCGTCTAAAGATCAAGTGGGCAAATCTTTAGGAATTTTAAATGCTTTCCGGTATCTAAGACAAGAGGATAAGATCTGCATTAAAATTTTGTCTGAGTCGTTAGCTTTAGTAAAACCCACATACATGATATGCCCAATATAACCCTGAATTGCGTTATCATACGGTTTACCCTGACGGAACCCTCTCAGTTATACACATGGGCATGTCTCCTAAGAAAAACAAGCAGCTTATTACCAAATACGTATTAACCCTCTAACTTACTTCGTGAGTTTGCGCTTGGAAATTAATGTGGTAAACGACAAACTTCCCCATTGTTACAAATCAGTTACATCTACCAAGCCGTATGACAACTCAACATCAGCAGACAAACCCGACTTAATAACCAATATCTTTAGCAATCATTTCAGCTTCCATGCAAATTCTGGAGAACTCCAAACACGTTTTCTATATGGCAATCCATATAACAGTGCTTTATTTATAAACTGTTGCTAGGAATCTTACAGTAAAAAACTTTTTCAAATGAGATAACTCAGGTTATATGTTTTACAAATTAAAGTGATTTGAAGGAATTTGGTATTTGGTAAAGAGTTACAAAAGGAAAATTTCTGTGAATTATTTTTTAGAATTGTTGTTTTATTTCTAGATAACTTTTAAAGTTGGCATTATTGCCATTTAAGGAAAAACTTGGTGGCCATATTTTAATTAATTGCAATGATTCTCAGGACTTCGATATCAATGAATATCAGCGTAATGCATTTGAAATTGATCCATTAGTTTCAAATGAAACATTTTCAAACTAATCGAAAACCAATTTGAGAACATTCCTATGACTAAATTTAAAGCTGATGCAATGATGCAATAAGAAATGTGAAGTGGTTTATCCACAAGCATTCGTTTAAATTACCTTTAGAGCCTTGCATTTGACCTAGTATTCTAGCATACGCTACGCCATTAAACTACGCCAATAAACAACTATAAATCGAACAATATTTCTTAACAAAAACATATTTTCCGCATTGGTATTGCAGTGCGTTGAGTGCTTTGATTTTCTACGGGTGTTGATTGTAAAGACGGGGTAGACATCTATCGACACTGTACTGTCAGCAGAACGTCAAGTCAATGTATCAATGTATGCTGCTTGACCCTATTACTGGTGTACCTTAACATTTGAATACAATTGTGAATTGTATGGTCCTATAATTAACATAAATTTAAAAAAAAATAAAAAAAATAAAAATGTTTTATTTAATAAATAAATATTTTTACATGTTTATTATATCGTATTTCGTTTATTTGACCTAGTTTTCCAACATGTCATGGCCACCATATTTGTTTTTGTTGCTTCCTATTACCGGTGCATAAATAAAATTCACACACACAGTTTTACAGCACTAAACTTCTGCATGTTGACACATTTAGAAAACTGCAGAAAACAATAAAATTATTATGTATCATTTTGAATTTATATTTGTGATCTTTAATAGAGAAAATAAAGACTTGTTGAATATATGGGTTGAAAAGGTTCTGTCCCTCAATGTGGTTTCTGGAAAACCAGACACTCTGAACTGACGATTTTATTCTAAATAAGCCCATGAAATCAAATCAACACTGTAAATACTCAACTGATGGGGTTCTCATTTGTTTTCCAATAGCTATATACTGCAAATACAGGCGAAATAAACATAAAATCATTTCAGACTTCCTACCTTTCCATGGTCAAGTTTACATTTGTAATTGTTTAATTGATTTGTGAGAATGGTCCGAAGTTTAGTTCAGTAGGATAAGCGGCTTTTTACAAACGAAGTAAGTGCAATATGGGATTTGAGTACGACCATAGAGAAATTCGGAACGCCGAGATGTGGTGTTTTGTCATGTACTTGATAAAAATGGACAAATTTTATGCCCGAAAACACAATCATTATTTATCTATTTACATTTTAGGACAACACTGTTTCCATCTTTTGTTTGATGACAGTTGGCGCGAACGATTGTCTAACAACGAAACCGGATATGACTATCCCGGGTATATTTAAATACGAAAGTCGGAAAACCCCCGTAATACGTATACACATTTAATGGGGTCATTGCATATCTGTTATTAATTTGCATGATGAGCGTCTTTTTAACGTTCTTCTGGTGAAGGTACAATGCATATTACAAGTATTTCCATTGCCATTGCAGATTTGTTAACATTTATGAACATGAGTGTGATGCATACTATAACAACTTAAGGGCAACAACTTGCATATAGACAAATGCGCTTGCTAACTTCCGTTGAGAAGTATGGATCTTAAGGCCATTACGTAGCCTTTAATTCCAGAAGCAATTTCATATGTTTTATCTCAACATAAATGCCAACACTTCAACATTATTAATTATATCTCAGATTTCATCTTCACGTGATTTACTATACATATTCAACTATCAAACAATGTGCAGGTATATTCGGATAGTAAAATATCCGTTTTATTATTTTTGTTACTCAGTTGACAAAATGCAGTCATATACATTTGTAATCTAGTTTACATATCGAGCCCAAACTTAAGATATTCAGTAATTTCCAGTACACAAGGCTATATGGGGTATATCAGGAAAAATAAAACGTTCAGTTCAATGTGGAGCCCATATAAAAGCTCCTGTCCATATAAGCCTATTGAGGGTTGATTGTGTCTACAAAATCTTAGAACACACGTCACTTTGCTATAAAATAACTATGGATAATATGAATTAAGATAGTTACATGGAAAACACATTACGCGCGTGTTTGGACCTCCCGGTAAATGAAAATAAATTGAAATGATATTTGTGTTTTTGCTGTTGTAAATATTATTAACAGGTTAATTATAATAATATTTGAATAAACATACACTGAACTCCATATTCAATCGTAATGTTTTATTTTTGGAAGTACGACTCAATAGGAACTTTGTATGAACTGGACACGTGCAGCGGAAAATAGATAAGTATATCAAATGAATTAAAAATAAATATGAATTTTAATATTAATACCAGTATAATAAGATTTGAATGTTAGTAAGTATGACAAATAAAATAGTATCAATTAGCTTTCAACGAATCATGAGCCGAATATTTCAATAAATGGTGAATTTATATTCATAAACTTTCTATGCATGTTTATTTGAATTGTGGTTGCGTTTTAGTAAAAATTATTTAGAATTGCACATTTCTATCAACATCTCCAGTAGATGTTATTCAATATATAAAAAGATATTTGCATCTTTATAAAATGTGGCGAAAGAAGTCTCGGGATACGTCAAAATGTTATTTATGTTACTTTTACTTCATTTGCCTAGCATGAATACATTATTGGCAATACTTATTATACACAGGAGCCCTTGAAACATCATATTCCTATCGAGTACAATTGTAAATCGCCATAGTCATGAAATTTTATGTTTGTGTTATCAAAAATGACGTCATCATTATATCAAATGCGCTGAACGTTCCTTGAATATTGCTTTTCTTTGGGATACGCAGTATAAATGCCTATTTGACATCCAATAGTTAAATATTGTATTAGATAAGTACTAAAAATGAACGTATGGTATATTACTTATAAATATATACACCTGTCTGATACATACTAATTTTCATTCATTCCCGCAATTATTTTCTTACACTGCTAATTTGTTAAAATGGCCTGACAAATTCAGTTAACAATTATCTTAACGTCAATTATTTTGGATATGGAGCTCTATGATCGGTTTATTCATGGTATAGATATTAATAATAATTGAATTCATCTCAAATTAATTTTGGGGTCCTAGAAGTTTTTTTATGGTGTCCAAAAATCTGGGTTAGGAAAAGTCTCCTTACATAGGTCACAACTGAAAATCTGGGGTCTGAGAAGTTACATAACTGATCATCTTGGCCCTCTGTTATGTTAAGGGTAAAAATGATATCTCAATATTAATTTCAACACCTTTGTCTGTTTTAAAGACATTTCTTGTTTCTTACATATTACTTCAACTAGAAATATATATTAATATACCGTAATTAATGTATCTATATATCTTTACAGGAAATGCTGTCTATATGCCCCCTTTAAAATCTTTGTGTGACAGAAATCAGCAATATGTTACTATAGATTGAACCTATTTATTTTAGGCCAGAGTTTTTTAATTTCTTGGTTCTCTGACATTTTTGGAAAAGTGTCCGGTTGGAGAAGGAAAAAATAAAAATAAATAACAACAACACAGAATTGAGTATATTAATGACTAGAATTTCACAAATGGAAACGGGCTTTGATATTAAAATCTTTATGCATTATTACTTACAAAAATCATATTACACAACATTAACTTAATCACTACATGATAACCATGACATTAATGCTTTTTTTGCATTTCGGATAAAAGATTGAAACCCTTTCACAAGGTCATTGTTATGATACCGGTCGTCTGGTCTATTCCATCGGCCTGTTTCTATATGTAATCTATGAGATGAAACACGTAATTGTGTAATTCAAATTTTTTTACAGTTAACTATAACATGTGGTCTTTATGAATGATACTAATTATGGTGACAGCTGATTTAGAGGTTTCGTGAAGTCTGATATATGAACACAAATTCGGGTTAAAAAACTAACTTTAGAATGTAACCTACGTTTCAAGCAGCGCTAGACAGATATGTTTAAAATGAAAGCGATGTATTTGGATTGATTTTTATATCGATCAGGATCTAAATAAAATTTAGAATTTTTTTAGAATAGTGGAAGATACTGTTGGATTTGTCAACCAAATATTCAGAAATCAAGTGCATTTTTTATTCGTACAATATCAGCTTCTGAGACTTCTGATTGGGTAGGTTTAATCTAACAAAAAAGTCTTTTAAATATAATTCTTAACATCATAAAGTTTATATAGATCTATATTTTTTATCCCCCCCCCCCCCACCATCAATGAGGTGGGGGCATATTGTGTTGGCCCTATCCGATACTGTTCTGTTCGCGCTACGCCACTACATTTATCAAAGGTTAGCTATGTGACGTAATTGAATAATCACAATCTTGAAAAATAACTTCTGACGTAGTTCAGAAAGAATCTTCAATCTTGAAAATACAAACACGATTCAATGTGTTAGACATCATGAAAAAAATGTTTTCGACGGAAGTGTAAGCAAGAGTATTAAATCTAAAGAAGAAAATTATGGAGTATAATGCCTACTGTACGGTATGTACAAATGTGTCCTTTTTTAAATACGTTGTATTTCTAGCGACATCGTGAAAAAATGGAATGTGGCAGACCTGGTATATACCGTATTTTGGGCTAGGAAAATCACATCAATGGAAAGAGTGTCAAACTAGTATAGTGTGTTATGATTATTTTCAAATCGAACATCAGTTAACACCTATACGTCGCCTTTTCAGGCTACACAAAAATAATGAAAACCAAACAATTAACTAGTAAGGATGGTCAAAGTTCTCGATATGTGACAAATTGTGTTGAAAAAATCTGCTACGGAGCAACGAATAACAAACTTATGTTGTCAGAACATACGCAACAATACGAGTATCTTTCACAATATTTCATTAAAATAAACATGTTCGTCTGTCTGCCCGTTAGTTCGTTTCGATAATCAAAAAGCAAAGTGTAAAGTACATTTGCAGACAATTGATGAGCATGAGTGTGTACCTGTAAGTTACTTCAAACATTCATTTCAAAAAGAGACACTTGGTAAATGATAAATGCAAATAATTTTCTATGTGTGTGCGTTGGAATGAAGTCAGCTACTGAATTTACAAGTTGAAAGATATTCAAGATATATATAACATTGAATGTCAAATACGTATTAAGTGGTCAGGCACATCAAACAAGGGCTTTTTTCTGCCAAAACAGGTGCATGACATAAGGATGAATCAACATGTCTTTCGAACATAATTTGTCAAAACAAATGCATTTGATGATGGCGATGATTATGATGACGATGATGATATGCAAAGATTTATTATACATCTTTGATATGGATCTGTAGCTGATCACTGCAGACCCATAGACATCATGGGGTTATAATAGCAAAATCAAAAGTTTACGCCCCCTAACACAAAATCCTGGATCGCCCCTGCGCCCGAGCCATTTATTCATATAGATAGTAGTGTAAATATACACAGATTTACTGTACCAGTGAGTTGTCATTTCTTTGATGTGTTTTACCTTTTTCGGGAAAAAGATTAATCAAGAGCATGGTCAAGTTTCAATGCTCAATAATGTTCTATATCTATCCAATGTAGACTATGACGCTTACTGATGTTAAGCACGTGGTGCACATGATAAACATACAGAAAGCGTTGTTCCGTCCCGCATATAATGGACGCTTACACAATTGACTATCATAATCAAATTATTGTTAAATTTTATCCAATCTTTGCAATTGGATGTCACATGTTAAGCAATTAAACTATTTCATACAGGAGAGCATGTGGTATTGTTTGTGATATTCAAATAAACTAGTGTTTATGTTTGTGATATTAATGAATGGAAATTATCCCTCTACAATAGTTAGGAAGGAATTTAAACTATTCATGGATAGGTATATATGCGGGTCGTGTTACTCTAATACCATGAATGTGGTAATGAAACTTACTGACAAGCTTTCATGAAGTGTAGCATCATTGCAGCATATTTTCTTCGACTGTTCATTCCCTGACAGAAAAGGCATATCGTTCTCAAATGGAAAAAGTAGATTTTCTGCATATCATCAGAATGTTTAATCTTCACACGAACAACTATTCACATTTTTTCACCATCATTCAATTTAGATTTTTTTTTTAAGTAAGGATATCTCAGTTCTCTGCGCTACTAAATTTAATACATATAAAATAGTTTCGTTTTGTAATGAATAAGTATAGATTTATTATACTGATAGTAAATATATATTAATATATACTAAACTGTGGTATTATCTTTGCTTATTCGTATTGAATACAGTGTAGATGTAAATTATACAATACGAAGGTCCGGTCGTGTCCGTTACTGTGCAAGTAATAGGATTTGAGAAGAGCAATGTCTACTTTAAAAATTAATACCCGACAATACAGTTCGAAACACTTAATAAATAAACTAGATTAACACTTTAATCTAACTCTAAAAATCATACTATCAAAAATAAGACGTTTTTATCGCAAAGCCGACCCACTCGCTATGCCCGCTTCGAAGTCTGATACTGCGTCATGTGTTGTTCTTTTCATGAATGTGAGTACCGTACGCATGTAAAAATTTCCGTATGTAAGAGCTCAACTAACATTTTATTAAATATTATATCCTTGCCTGCTTTAGAATGATCCGAGTTGTAAAAAAAAGAACACATTTTTTTTTCTAAAATGCGGGATTGTTGGAAAAGGCTGAACTTTCAGTGTAATATTGCCAATCATTGAATTTGCAACATGCAACAACACAAAATCGTTATGTTTACATTCAATACATTTTTATAATCTGTATCTCTAAAAATTAGTTGAATTTGTTGGACGTGTGTTAGTTATTAGTCGAGTAGAAAGTATCAACAGCACGCCAAAAAATACACTACGACGTCAACTCCAAAAGTAACGTCAAATTATGCCAGAACGCTTATACAGTAGTCGTGTTTGACGTTGTAGCGTAACCATATGTGTGGTTGTAAGATTTAAAAAATATTACATCCTTAAAATTGAAAAAATGGCCTATTCAGTGATACAATTTTGTAAATTTTCAAAATGAGGCCAAAATCGACCCTTAACGCACCTACTCCTTATGCACATTCAATGCAATAGAAGAATACAATACACAAATAGCCAACACAATTGAGACCGATGGAGGTAATAACAATCCAGTACAATACACTTTACTCTTATATTGATTATGAACTTTACTTTCCCATTTAATACCTATAAACATTTAAAAAAAAAGTCTTTATGTTTTCTTTAGATCCAGAAAAAGATACATATATTGCAAATATGTTTGCAGTTGATACAACAAACATGGAGGGATTTTCTATTTACAAGCAAGCGGCGAATGAAGAAAAATTATGAATGGACATGGAAGAATTCTCTAATATGCAAAAATACATGAGAGCAAATTCATGCTAATGCTTTATATTTTTACCAATTAAAACTTTGACAGACTGTGCAGGACCACAACTATTTCACAGATCAAGTCAGACCAGAATTATGAGAATTACAGTCAAATCGTGATTGTGCTAATAGTCACCCGACCGACGTGATAACTTGTATAATCGCTTTTTCCGTATTTCTTAAAAATACGGAACATCGTTCTGTAATTTCAGTATTGCTGCATAATGTTACTCATAATCATAATAAAGGATTACTGTGTCTTAAAACATAATAACTATAATATCAGGTTGAATTTAAATATTAAATCAATAATTATTATTTTATAAACAATAGTGAAGATTTTCGACAACGATTTTAAACTCCCCAAAATATTGGAGCCGCAGCTGCGGCTCCTGCGGCCCCTACTGCTACGCGCCTGTATTTTTAGTAACAATGACCTTGATCCCACCCACCCCATATACGGTCCAAAGTGAGGCCTCACTATAAGTTATCTATGTATGAGGTTTCATTACAATAGGTCAATCCATTCTATAGTCATTGAGATATGGAGTTGTTGCACGCAAACTTCAACCTGAATTTTTAAGTACAATTAGGGGCATGATTGTGCTAAATTACAGGTCAGAGCTATGGGCCTTGGTCAGTGACTTTATATAATGACCCTGGAGACATGTTTGAAGTTGCAATTGAATATATGTACTAGACATAGAGATATGTACCTCTTGAACGCAAACCTTAAAAATCTTAACTTGACTTTTAAGTACAAAAAGGGGCATAATTCTGGCAAGTGACCTTATATAATGACCACGAAGGCATGTGTGAAGTTTCAGTTCAAAATCTGTAGTAGATATAGAGATATGGAGTTGTTGCACGCAAACTTTAACCTGATTTGTTTAAGTACAACAAGAGTGCCATTGTCACAAAGATACTTTCGTCAAAGAAGCTTTTTTGAGGTTAAGATTCAATGACTGAAGAGAAACCAAAAAAAAAAAAATATATTCGTGTATTCATATCCAAAGCCTCTCTCTTACTGGTGAGTTAAGGTATCAAAACTATTCCCTATATACTCTTAAATCTATAATCAAGATGCCAAAATAAACAAAAACTTAGAAATTATGCTAAAACCAAATTTATCTTATCAAAATGCATTAGGCAGCACAAACAATTTTTTTTTAATGTGTGACCTTGACCCCAACCACCCCATATGCAAGCCCAAGTGAGATCTAGATATAAGGTATCTACATATAAAGTTTCATCAAAATATCTCAATGTCTTCTCAAGCATTGAGCGGAAACTTGTTTGTCTATTTTTTAGTAACGGTGACCTTGACCCCATCCACCCCATATGCAATCCTACGCGAGGTCTAGACAGAAGATATCTATGTATGAAGTTTCATCAAAACATCTCAATGTGTTCTCAAGCTATTGAGCAGAAAACTTTTTTTAATTTAAAGTTAAAGTGACCTTGACCCCATCCACCCCATACGCAATCCCAAGCGAGGTCTTGATATAAGGTATGTATGCGTAAAGTTTCATTAAAATATCTCAATTTGTGCTCAAGTAATTGAGTGAAAACCATTTTTCTATTTTTAGTAACAGTGACCTTGAACCTGACCCTACCCACCCCATATGCAATCCCAAGCGAGGTCATGACATAAGGTATTTATGAATTAAATGTCTTTTAAATATCTCAATGCATACTCAGGTTATGGGGGTGAAACCGTTTTTCTATTTTTAGTAACAGTGACCTTGAAACCACCCACCCCATATGCAATCCAGATCAAGGTCTTGCAATAAGGTATCTATGTATGAAGTTTAATTACAATAGCTCAATTCAGAGAGCGGAAACGTAAAGTTGACGATGCCACAACGCCTTTGACTTTCAATTGTGACCTTGACCAAGGACCTAGGGACCTGGTTCTGGCGCAAGACTCTACATCTCATCATGCTTGCCAGTTCTATGTGTGTGCGTTGGAATGAGTTATTTGAAAATCCATCCATGCTGGACGAAGATATGCTCTGGATTAAGTGTTAAGGATTGATTTCAATATTTGACCTTTGACCTTAAATTTTGACCTTGACCTTGGACCTAGGGACTTCGTTCTTGCTCGCGACACTCCGTCTCACAATGCTTGTCACTTCTGCCAGTTTATTTGAAAATCCATTCATGTTGGACAAAGAACATTGAAAAATAATCAAATAAATGATCAGATATTTTCACCATGCTTGTCACTTCTGCCTGGTTATTTGAAAATGTCTCCATGCTGGACAAATATATGTCCCCCACAAAGTGTTTAGGACTGATTTCATAAATATGACCTTAGACCTTGAACTGTGACCTTGACCTTGGACCTAGGGACCTGGTTCTTGTGCACGACACTCTCTCACAATGCTTGTCACTTCGGCCAAGTTATTTAAAAATCCATCCATGCTTGACAAAGATATGCTCCGGAAAATATGGTAAGGATTGATTTCTTATATTTGACCATTGACCTTGAATTGTGATCTTGACCTTGGACCTAGGGACCTGATTCTTGCTCGCGACACTCTGTCTGATCATGCTTATCACTTCTGTCAAGTTATTTGAAAATCCAAGAAAATGGAGAACAAGTGCAGACAAGATCTCTTAAGTAAAAAACTTCAAAGGGCCATAACTTTGCCCGAAACACGCCAACCACTACATGCCAACGAATTGCACAACTAGATTGGACCTGACCAATCCTGTAAAATTTCATAAAAGTCCGACCAAGAACATGCACAGACAAAAGTCAACAAACTCAAAGTAACCTTAGCCCCTAAGGTCATAGTAACGCTAGATACATTTGTCACTAACTCAAAATTGTTGTAAATTAATGCAAACTCGTAAATGTCACCTTAGCTTAAGGTGACTTCATCAGGCTCTTTGTGCTTCCTGAGAAGTGTTTTTGAGTGGATTAATTTTATAACAAATAACATGCATTTTTAATTTATGGTGCATGTCATGTTATGCAATATATTATATTGGTAATACAATTATACTATTATACTCGTACATGTAATATAAAATAGATGATATCATACATGATATGATATGATATATGCTATGCTATGATATGCTATGATGTGTTATGATATATGCTAATAACATTTAATATACAGTCGACTCCTGATGCCTCAGCTTTCTTGTTGGCTCAAAATTTCTTCAAGGGACGGGTACTTTTTACTATATATTCATATATTTATGTTGTTTGGCTCAAGTTATCGATGGTCGAATTTTCAGATGGTTCGAAGTGTTTGTAACGGTTCCAGTTACAGTTTTCACACATTTAATTGTTTGTTTGGCTTGAACACGCTTTGGTCACATAGAGACGTTAATATCTTAGATGCGATTGATTAGTGTAAAGTGTTAAGCAAATGCAATAACTGATTTCAAAGCTTTCAAAAACTAAAAAATACAAATAATTGTTTGTTGTTTGTTAATAACCAGTATAGATATCTGAATACTTTTAAATTTGAGATTTGAAAATAAGGCAGACAGATTACTGCCCACACATGTAGAATTACACATTTACAAACTCCATTTAGCTTGAAGTTTCGATTGCTTGAGGTTTCCAAGCCGGTCAAGCAATTGGGAGTTGTCTGTATGATATGTTATGATATGTGATATATCAGTACTATTTACATGATATTAAAATTTTGAAAACAAAGCAATAACATCTGCCAACTGAGATATGCCCACCCATCGTCTCTATTTCCCCTTGGTTGCTACAACATAAAGTGGTTAGGTATATAGAGGATATTTGTTGGTTTTCGGTGTGATAACGCATGATATGTGCAAGTGAAAATATCTAAATGTATGCCCTTTCCAGTGATGATATCAGGCAGGGGTATCTCTCTGGTTTTGGGGGTAGAGTGCCTGTACCCTCAGGTGGGGGAATTTTAGCGTCGTTTTACACGGAAAGAAGTTTCATTTGAATCCCTTCAATGCTTATGGAGTTACGCTCCACACAAGAAATGTGAAGGACGGATGAACAGACAGACGGACGATGCGATTACTATATGCCCCCGAAGTTCCCATCAGGGACATCAAAATTGTTTTTATGATACACGGTTCCAGTAGGTTTCAAACTCATGAATACAAAATCAAACACTTCAATAAAAACTTCCCTGTGACATTAATCAGAGTATGTCGATGGCACCCATGAATGTAACGGTACCTCATGTACATTTATTCATATCGATCTTACTACTATTACTAATTTTCCTGCGCCCGCAAAGGGTCATGGACCACTCTTTTTATAATAAATTATATAAATCTGTCTAATGTTTATAGAAGCACTGTTTTGCCATCATACTGAACAATGCTTAAATATCAATTGTTTGTAAATGAACTTTACTTTTGAACATTGTATTATTAACCTACCGTCAATATGCCCCTTTACTGAGTAATAATACACACATCATATCAGTTGTTAACAATAAAACATAATTTTCATAATTGGAACACCTCTTTAACTCTCGCATTTTGAAAATGAAATTAGCTGGTTATCAATGGGCCACGCTTTCAAATTTGATGTTTTTATGATTACTTATTTACACCATCATAGTGTTAGGATGTGCCTAAACATATCTGTTTGTCTGTTTTGTTTGTTTGTTTGGATTTTTAGCCATTTTTAACAGTATTTTCCACATTTTCAGTCATATCACTGCCGTCAGTTAACATACTCACACTTTTCCTGAGCAAGCTTTGCCTATCTAAGCAGTTTACTGAGCGCAGTATTTCATTAAAGTTTTTCATTAAGTCTACTGCGATTCCCGTTATGTTCATACAAATTTCACACATCAATGAGATTTTGTATAAACATATTAAGGAAAGCGTTGTTATTGTATTAAGAGCATACCTACTCGCGATATGCTCAATATAAAGCGGGAGTGTCTGTTAAAAAGGTGTGAAATACATGTATGGTATGCTTACCAATCTCATTAAAATAAAAATCCTAACGTTGTTAGGATCGTAAGACATCGTATAGCAGGTCACTTTCAAATGACCATTTGAAAGTATGAGCAAATCCAGTAGAATACACTTTCACATTAATTATGAGCATTAAACAAGAGGGCCATAAGGCCCTAGGGTGCTCACCTGAGGGGCTAAGGAACTAAATTGTTCCCATAAAGATTCAGCAAACAGTGTTCATAAGGATTTTTTTCCATTTGGCTTGGTGACAAAGTTTTTGACCCCACATGACACGGTTTCGAACTTGTCCTAGATATCATTTGGACAAATGTCCTGAGCAAGTTTCATGATTATTGGGCTATAAATGTGGACTCTATAGTGTTCACAAGCTTGTTCTTTAATTTAGCCTGGTGACCTAGTTTTTGACCAAATGTGACCTAGTTTCAAACTCATCTGAGATATCATTGCACACATCTATGAATTAGAAAAGCAGTAAATGTCAGAAATTAGTGGAGGAAACTATGTTAAAAAAATATTCACTTATCCATCTAAAGGGTACTATACATTATGCTGTCATATTGTTGTATTATCAGAGTCTATATTATCAGAAGAGCAAAGCTCTCATTCTAGCACAGTATAAGTTTATCTTCAGGCATAACAAAATTATGTTTGTTTCAGGTTCCATGCTAGAAAATAAGGGTAGGTAGGCAGGGATTTTTTTTTTTGGTAAATGGTCAAATTTAAGATTCAATCAAAATGCTGACAGTATCGAAAGAGGTGACAAAGAAACAAGAAGTATGTGAATTATGAGTGGATTTTAACTACAAAGGAAACATGAATGAACTGAAATTTTTCACCTTTAAACTTAATAATATGGCTTCTTATTCAATATTCTAACATGATACTTGCTAATTTTTTCTATAGACAAAGAACAAAATTATCGTTGTTAAACTACCCAATAAACAACACATTAAAATTGTAAAAATATTATGTCAAAATATGTTAGAATCAAAATAATTTTATCATTATCGTTGTTTATTGGCCAATAAGCAACTCTATTAAACAACCAGGGCTAATGCCCTCATGGTTTAATTCCTACGCGTGGTTTAATTCCTACACATCAGAACTCCAACTTATATACGTGCCAGGTCAGTCTGCAATGGGCCAGAATAACCAATGAAGCGTAGTTGTTAGCAGCACTGATTGTTAGTCCTTCGTAGCCTACCGAGTTAAAAGAACGTCAAACGATGCAAGCTCGTGAATTTAGATAGCACAGTATAAAATTAATAAATTGCAGTAATTTGCCGTCAAAATATTCAGAATTAGAATCTGTACCAAGCACAAGGCTTGTCACAAGATGTGACGTTTGCCCCCGAAGCATATGCTTGTCAGAAGAAGGCAACACAATTTCAGTTACATGTTGGCAAAAATGAAGCTTCCTACAAAAAGAGTTATGGTCCTTGTACTCTGCACTTCCTCTCAACATCCTCTATCAATATATGGTTTTACTTTAAATCACTTCAATACTAATGGAGTTATGCACTGCATAAGAAAATAAAGTGAAGGGCAATACTTTATAAATATTGAAGAAAGAGTTATGGTCCGTGTACTCTGCACTTCCTTTCAATGTCCTCTATCAATATATTGGGTTTATTTTAAATCCCTTCAATACTAATTGAGTCATGCTCTGCACAAAAAAATACACAAAGGGCAATTACTCCATAAATATTAAAGAAAGAGTTATGGTCCTTGTGCTCTGCACCTCCTCTCATTGTCCTCTAGCATTATAGGAAGTTTCATTTGAATCCTTTCAATACTAATGGAGTCATGCTCCGCTCAAGAAAAATAAACAAAGAGCAAAAACTCTGTTAATATTGAAGAAAGAGTTATGGTCCTTGTGCTCTGCACATCCTCTCTTTGTCCTCTAGCATAATATGAAGTTTCATTTCAATCCCTTCAATACTAATGGAGTTATGCTCCGCACAACAAAATTAATGTTTTGCATACGGAAATAAAACAAAGGGCAATAACACCGTGAATATTGAAGAAAGAGTTGTGGTCTTTGTGCTCTGCACTTTCTCTCATTGTCCTCCATATATACAGTTTCATTTGAATCCCTTCAATATTAATGGTGTCATGCTCCGCACAAGAAAATTAAACAAAGGGCAATAACTCCATAAATATTGAAGAAAGAATTGTGGTCTTTGCACTCTGCACTTTCTATCCATGTTTAATATCCGTATACCATTATGAATATGTTACAATTTATGCATTGTTATATCCATGTACCATTTGTATATGTTTATATATATGTATGTATGTATATTTGTATAGTTTATATGACAAAAATAAAGGTTACGAATGAAAAAAAAAGAAAACAAATTTCATTTGAATCCCTTCAATAGTAACTGAGATATGCTCCGCACAAGAAAATTAACGCTTCACATAAGGAAATAAAACAAAGGGCAATAACGCCATAAATATTGAAGAAAGAGTTGTGGTCCTTAAGCTCTGCACTTTCTCTCATTGTACTCTATCGTTATATGAAGTTTTATTTGAATCCCTTCAAAACAAATCTTGTTATGCTCCGCACAAGAAATTAATGCTTCAAATAAGGAAATAAAACAAAGGGCAATAACACCGTGAATATTGAAGAAAGAGTTGTGGTCCTTGTGCTCTGCACTTCTTCTCACTGTCCTCTATCATTACATGAAGTCTTATTTGAATTTCTTCAATACTAATGGAGTAATGCTCCGCAAAAGAAAATTTAACAAACGGCAATAACTTTTTAAATATTGAAGAAATTGTTGTTGTCCTTGTGCTCTGCACTTCCTCTCACTGTCCTCTTTAATTGTATGAAGTTTCATTAAAACCCCTTCAAAACTAATGGAGTTATGTTCCACACAAGAAAATTACTGCTTCACATAGGGAAATAAAACAAAGGGCATAACTCTGTAAATATTCAAGAAAGAATTGTCGTCCTTGTACTCTGCCATTCCTCTGAATAGCCTCTATCATTATATAAAGTTTCATTTGAATACATTCAATACTAATGGAGTTATGCTCCGCACAAGAAAATTAAACAAAAGGCAATAACTCTGGAAATATTGAAGAAAGTGACGTGGTCCTTGTGCTCCGCACTTCCTCTCATTGTCATCTATACATGAAGTTTCATCTGAATCCCTTCAATACTAATGGAGATATGCTCCACACAAGAAAATTAAACAAAGGGCAATAACTCTGTGAATATTTAAGAAAGAGTTGTGGTCCTTGTGCTCTGCACTTCTTCTCATTGTCCTCTATCATTATATGAAGTTTCACTTGAATCCCTTCAATACTAATGGAGTAATGCTCAGCACAAGAAGCGTGACAGACAGACAGATGGATGGACGGACAGTCGGACAATGCGATTACTATATGCCCCCAAAGTTTCCTTCGGGGGCATAAAACTCACTTTTGCAATGAGCAAAAATAACCGATGTAGCGCATTCATTTGGTGGTTTTATTCCAGGGCACTCGGGTAAATCAAACATACAAGTTACATACAAGTAATTAGTGAAGTAATGGTTTTATTAGTTTAAAGTTACAATTTTAATAAATTGACTTTTTTTAGAAACTCTAATTGTACAAAATTACATGATATACACATTATAATACATAGTACATACATTATCTTATATGATTAAAATTAAATGTAAGAAAACAGGTTTGAAATTTTGCTGTTTTAAAGAAGGCCTCTTTCTGGTTTCGATTTACTGATTTATAGCATGCAAAGAAATTAAGTAGTTTTCAGCGATACCTGTTTGGAAATTTGCCTCGAAAAAGACCGTTGGCTTCCGCTAACAGTCTAACAAGAACTCTGCGAGTCGATGTACCGCCTTACTCAGTATAGCTTATGTGCATCCAAATGAATAAGCACTTAAGGTTAATGCTCAGTTTTTTAAAAACAGATTTATTGAAATCTTCAAAAGCACTGCACTCTGGCTAATTGCAAAGAAAAGACTTATTAAAACCAAAAATGCGTCACAAAAATAAGTATGCACATTTACAAAGGGCAATAACTCTGACAGTATGAGGTGCAGAGTAACGGTTCTAGTGCACTGCACTTCTCCTCAATGAGATCTATCTACCTATAAAGTTCAAGTTGATAGCTTTCATAGTCTTTGAGTTATGCTCCGGACAAAAATTAAGTATGACAATAAACAAAGGGCAATAACTCCAAAAGTATGAGGTGCACAGTAACTGTTCTTATTCACTGCACTTCCCCTCAATGAGATCTATCTACCTATGAACTTTCATGTTCATAGCTTTAATAGTGTAAGTTATTCACCTGACAAGCGAAAGGGAATGCCGCCGCCGACACTGCCACCGACATAAGTGACCCTTATATGTCGCCTAGTCAGGCTATACAAAAACTAAATGAATATTCAAAACATACTGGTTATATCCCTAAACATTGTTTTGAAGTGGATGCTATCCAAACAAAACACTTATTTATCCAAAAAACATCTTACTATTGGGAAAAGGTTTATACAAACAAAATATCTAACAAACTCAACAAAATGTTCAAGGGTCAGGAGTTTTTTTTAAGGTAGGTCGGGTAACCTGAAATAAATGCAATTTTTTTGTACACCTTATGAGTAATAATATGCATGCCATCTCGGCAGACAGTATCAAATCATAACTGCAATTACAAAGAAATGTCTTAGAATGATAGGAACAGATACACTGGTTGAGCAATAACAAGTTGAACATAAAATTAGCTTTATTTGCCATGCCACAGAATTTGATGTTTTCTTAATACAACACAATCACAGGGTTAGGGTCTGCCCAAATCATAATATTATTTATGACATGTTTTTTCATGCAATATAGAAAGACATGATACAAAAGTACACTCCCTAATTTCAGAATTTGTCCACAAAAAAGCAAGTACAACATATTTGTATGAACCCCAAAAAATGAACATACCGGTAATTGTATTGCTAAATAGAAGAAAATTTGACTTAATTATATTTGATTTGCTACAAGTAAAGGACAATACTGTAACATGACATGATAATTACACAATTTCCAAAGCTCACCGATAAAGCTACAAATGTTGCCACTTATTTTCCAATTATTATTATTATGAGGTGAATACCAAACAATTATGCGACCACTTCTAAAAATCTGCCTTTGTATAGAAACATTCTTCGGTGAAGTTAGCAGCCTTTGAGACCAGAGCTAATAGTGCCGACATCAAAGCACAAAGATAGCATTCAAGGTGTTGGCAATTTTGTATGAAATTATGAAAATACTTAAATAAAATGATCCCTCTGAGATAATTATAATTGGACCATAAATCAATCATCCACAATCTGTCCAGACATTCTGAAGGCATCTGAATGCAGACAAATAACATTGTTTTAGTCGACTACACGCTCTCAAGTGACACCTTGTATTATCAAATACACAACTATTTTCAGTACATTGACAAGCTGTAGTTATTGATCTGTTATTTTTCACAATAAGTATTTGATAGGTTTTGTTAAAATCTTTGTGTACCAGAAATCAATAATAAGATAATACCCTCTAGTGACAATTTACTCATAGTTATAGTTTTCCTTTTTAGCTGTTCACAGAACAACTAAAGGTACAGCTATTTCAAAGCCGAACAGTCAAAGAACTATGATCCTAAAAACTTTAGGCCAGGCAGATTCCACTATGCGAAAGTTAAAAGTGCAGTTTAGAAAACGTTTAATTTGTCAAATGGTAATCATTATGATACTGAATACGATTAAAACATGACATCGGTGGAATATTTAAGTTAAAATTTTTCGATGTAAGATCAAATTATGACTGTACTCGCGGAAAAAAATATAATAGTATGCTATGCGGCATCCTAATTTATTAATGAATGAATTTTTGGGGTCACGAGTGGAGCCGAGTAGAAAAAATCCAATCCTTACTTATTCATCTTGTTATCACAGACTCATGTAAAGGTAAATTTGTCGAGTACCACATTTGTTTAGTAGGGAATGTTTATTACTCATTTTATTATTTACTTGGTCATCATCATATTTTATCACAGTTTAGCAGTTATTATGCAGTAGCGGTCGAGTTTTACAGAGCATTCTGGAGATAGTCGATGTATCACGATTGAGGTCAGTTATATCATATCAGAAACACAATAGGCATAATTTTTTGTGACTAAGAAACCCATGCTGTTTGTTTGTTTGTTTGTTGGGATTTTTCACTGTACTCAACAGTATTTCAGTCATATAACGGCGGTCAGTTAACCTACTCACACTTTTCCTGGGTAAGCTGGTTTACCAGTACTAAGTGCACATACTTATGCCAGTAACTGACAACTGCCCTACTTGAATCAGAGAAAGGGGGAGAATGGCTGTAGAAATAGTTTCATGACCAATCCCCACACAAGTAAAATCAGAGGAAATCCCATATAAGCCCATAGATTTCTGTGGAGATGAGAAATTATCTTGTGTAGAAAACACCTTTCGCAGTCACTAAATTTCATGTGCTGGAAGTAGTAGCGGCAATACTGTAGGAGTTCTTATTTTATTGCTGTACTTTTAACACTAAGATGAGTTCGCTAATTCAGGTACAAGCAAATATAAGTACATGAATTTGTGTCGTTTGCTGCTTAGTCAGAACTTTGTTAAATTTTGTACGTGTTATATACATCGTCAAACATCATTTTTGTTGTTTATTATTGCAAAGCATCTATTTTTGAAATAAGTAAACTGTGTTCAATAATATTTTGAATTTTTAAACAAATAAAAATAAAGGCGAAAACAACACTTTCAGTTGCTAATTTGGGAACTGATTTCCATGCAAGTTTATTGTTCAGGAACTTTGTTTACATATTATATGTTTAATGTATTATATGCACTCTCAAACATAACTTTAGCTTCTTTTAATTGCAATATAAAATATATTGTAGATGTGTGATATGTTTTAATCTAATATTTTTGTTTTTGTAAATAATAATTAAGGCCTAAAATACCACTTGGATTCTGTTTCATTATTTGTCTACTTGTGTCGAGTAACCAGTATGATCGCCTCGGGACTTCTCGGAAGTTTTTGGCAGTTTTATAGTTAGTTTGCGGAAAGGTGTTTAAGGTGTGAAAGCTTATGAATAGATGGTTGTTTTAAAGGTGTTTAATGTGTGAAAGTAGTGAAAAGATGTTTTTGTTCTGTTCTGTTATGTTTTTTTTTTTAAATGTGCTACAGGCAGTAAAATAGGGTAATTAAGAGGAACTGACAATGTTACAAATAATTTCATTTCAATGTAAAGTATAGAAAACACACAATACATAGCAAAATAATTTAAGTTTATATTAGTTTCGAATTTTTTTACCTGTTTATCAACTGAACAACTTAGGAAGATATCCGTTTATTTCCATTGTTTTTTGCGTGTGTAAAATGTCAGATGCACCAGAGTGCTAAAATTATATTTTAGCAGTAAAACGAGAGCGCTAATTCACGCACACGTTATTATTCCATATTTTTTAACAATAGTGTCCGACCGCTAAAATTTAGTTACGCTAAAATAAGTACGCCTACAGTAGCCTAGTTGTTAGCATGTAAGACTCTCGTTCCGAAGGTCCCGGGTTTGATTCCTGGCAGTGGTTGAGAATTTTTTCATCTACTTTTTCGACAGATTTGCTACTGCAGATGCTTAACAAATTAAAAGGGAATACATTTTCAGATATTTCCAAAAGAAAACAACAATATTCTGATAGTAACTGTTTTTAAGTAACTTAAACATATAATTGCATAACACTTGCTTATACAGTTGAAAAGCTTGTAGCACAGTGTTTGCATTCATATAATGTTTAATATATTTAATATTCAGCCACTTGTTGATTGTTTATCAGGTTAAGATTGAGTTTTGCTCAACTCCACAGCTTTGATCTTCTACAGTCTAATCATCTGTCTTCCACAGACAGTGTCCGGTTATGCTACTGATAATGGTTGTTTTTCACTCTATACTCTTACATGTACATCCAGAGAATGTGTCTTAGTAATGAAAATATAGTGTCTGAATGTCATTAAACTAATATATGTATGTAGCCCAATGAAAGAGCATGAAATTGAAAATCTGTAAAAGAATTTGTCTCATTAGGTTTCTTGCCAGACAGTTTTTTATACTTCAAATTTATAATATTGAACAAATGTTATAGTAAATAAATGAATATTTTCATTTAGATTTATATTAACCACTGTACACTGCACATCCGTTATATTGCGATTCGCTGGGTACATGGATCGTGATCGTGATATATCCAGAATGCGATATAACTTGTCAGGTCATTCATGTACATATAGATACCAGTACACATGTATACACTAGCCTATTTTCACCATCTCAAAACATAAACCTTATTAACATATCTTTTTCATTGTTGTTAACATCCACAATATGTGTTATATCCATACGTAAAATATTCATTTGTGTATAAAAATATAATATTACTCCGTGTAATTATTTTCAAAGTGTGTATAATAAATTCCAAATCCGAAACGCCTATCCCAATGTTACTGTTCCCATGACGTAAACACAAATTCAATTTACAATTAAAGTGCACATGTATTTCTTGTAAATCCTTTTTTCGGCTACAAAAGTGTGTGAAAATTATGCTGACATGTACAACGTCACATCATCTGTATGGAAAGTGTGGGTGTATTGATTGCCATAGAAAAAATTTGTAGCGCAGAGAACATTGAGATCTTAACTTTTGCATAAAAGTTTTGTAGTGCATAGCAACAAAATTGGGTATCTGTATCGTGAACAATGTGCAGTTAGCATTTCCTCTAAAAAAAACAGTTACGCTATATTGATAAAGTTCAGATAGGTCAGTATTGATCTATGACATATGTTTACTGTATACAACCTGCGTGTGGACGGTGTGTAATTAAGCAGTGAAAGGACGTTGCTGTAAAAGCTGACGACGTAATACTGTTACAATTTGATGTTGAGTGGGTCTGGTTATTGTTCGTCGCACTACAAGGTTGTGAATGAAAAAGTAGCGATGTAGGCGTGAAAATACGGACCAAACTGGATTTATTTATGAACGTCGTGTAAAAGTCAAATATTAAAGTACATGAAAAAAATCCGGAATCACGGCCGCTTCACGATATATTGTGTATTGCTAAATAACAGATCGCGATATAGCGGATCTGCAGTGTATTTAAGCTGACACGTGTCATCCCTCTCTTATTGCCCAGAGTGTCCATTATGTGCCCAGTGTTACATAAAAGCGAACAACTGGAGTGCCTTCAGCGCTTTGATTTAACAATAAATCACCACAGGGTGCCATAAGAACCTTATTGTGAAATCCTTTTCCAAAATATTAGCATACCCAATAGACGACAATATGGCTGATTACCAAAAATAAATACTTTAAACTCAATACTGCGTTTTAGAGTTAACAATTGCTTTCACATCGTTGTCAACTGAAGGTATCAAATTTGTGCCCAATATTATATATCGAGGACAAAAATGCTAATAGATCTGTGATTGCGAATTTGAGAGTTACTAATTGCTTTCACATTCTGATTTCAAGACTTAGTCAGTGGCAAGAGAAAAGAAACTAGACGTGTCACAGACATGGATGCCCCCATGACACATGTTTGGACACAGACAAATGGCATGTTGCCAACACTAATATTTGCTTCCACAAATTTACATATATATATATTTTCTATAATGGAAAAAGTGACAAAGGGACTTTGTTCTGCCAAAATTGCTTGCAGATAAATTCCTTCCTTTATGACCACGTTAAGGATCTTCTGCTGTGAAAGTTTGACAAAAATCTGCAAGGCAGTAAAGAGGAGATGAGTCCACAAAATTTTGGAAGTATATATTCAATAGTGGAAAACTAGACAATCTGTCCACAGACAGATGCTCCCACATATGCAGCTTGTTCTAAATGGCCCTGCTTTGTCTATATGCATACAGATTATTTTGCTGAAGATGAATCTTCCTTTTATATCGCTCTTTCTGCTTATTCTGTGAAGTAAGTTGACGTATTACAAATTTCCAATCAATAGTTTAGTCTTGACAAACCTCTTCACAAGTCGTAACATTATACATTTGACCTTGGACCTAGGGATCTGGTTCCTGCACACTACAGTCTCACCATGCTTAAATATTGTGCCATGTTATTTAAAATTCCTTCACTGCTGGACAAAATGATGCTCTGGACAGGGTCTATGGCTTAAATTCTTATATTTGACATGTGACCTTTAAGGATGACCTTGACCTCTTACTTAGGGACATGGTTCTTGCAGACAACACACCATCTCAACATGCTTAGCACTTCTGCCAAGTTATTTGATGCAATTACCCGCTGGACACAATGCTTATATTTGACCTAAGACCTTTAAGTGTGACCTTGACCTTGGACCTAGGGACCTGATTCTTGCGTGCCACACACCGTCTCATTATGCTTAACATATGCTTAACATTCCTGCCAATTTATTTGAAAATCCTTCCATGCTGGACCAAATTATACTCCAGACCGAACCTATGGCTGAAATTGTTATATTTGACCTTTGACCTTTAAGTGTGACCTTGACCTTATGCGCACACCATCTCATCATGTTTAACATTTCTGCCCACGCCCGTCTCCCCCCCCCCAAAGATGAACAAAATCCCTTCACATTAATGTTCTCCAGCTATGAAAGTTCAGCAAAATCTGCCCTGCAGTTAAAGAGGAGTTTAGTCCACAAAACGTTGATTAGTATATATTCTTTGATGAATAAATGACAATTTGCCATCATTCTGCCAAAATTGGTCGAAGGCAAATATCCTTCCTTTACAATCACCTAAACAGTAAGGTTATTCACATGTGAAAGTTTGAGCAAAATCTGCCTAGCAGTTAAAGAGGAGTTGAGTCCACAAAATTTTGAGAAGTACGGACGGACGTATGGACAGACAAGTGCAATGCTTAATGCCTCCCACTTTGTGTGAGCATTAAAAAATGCTTTGGAACTGAATTTCTAAATTTGAAGTAATACTTAGAAGTACTCTATTTTATTTTACCTTCTGCTGATTTCAGTATCTATAACTGAACCATCAAATATAGTCGTTATCAGCAACTTATGCACCAATGCAAGAGTAGAATTAAACAAATAAATAACGAACACAATTCAGACAGGTGAAGGCATGAGCAAACCCAGTACAATACACTTAACACTGTACTATGAACATTGAACACTTTCCAAATAAAAGTTAAACCTTGTTATTTTAAAGCAGTAAATGAGACATAATAATACCAATACCAACTAGAGTTTTGTCACAGGAGTGGCAGCGGGCGCCGAATGATAGCATGTTTGAAGATGAGGAACCGTTTTTCTATTTTAAGTAACGGTGACTTTGACCTTGATCCCACCCACCCCCTATGCAATCCCATGTGATGTCTTGATAAAAGGTATCTATGTATGAAGTTGCATTACAAGAGCTCAATTCACTCTCGGGTAATTGAGCGGAAACCGTTTTTCTATGATTTGTAACAACCACCTTAAAAGTGACCCCATCCACCTCCTATGTAATCTCAAGCCAGGTCTCGATATAAGGTATCTATGGATGAAGTTTCATTCAAATATTTCAATTCGTTCTTAAAAAGTTGAATCCGCCTGAAAATGAAAAATTAACAAAGGGCGATAACTCAAGAATTATGAAGTACAGAGTAACGGTTCTCTGGCACTGCACTTTTCCTCAGTGAGATCTATCCACCTATGAAGTTTCAATTTAATGCATCTTATAGTCTAAGAGTTATGCTCCAGGCAAAAGAGAAGTATGAAAAATTAACAATGGCAATAACTCCAGAACCATAAAGTGCAGAGTAAAGGTTCTTGTGCACTGCATTCTTCTTAATGAGATCTATCCACCCATGAAGTTTCAAATTAACAGCTGAAACGGTTATGAAGTTATGAAAGAAAAACATAAAAAATATGTTTGATGGACGGACGGACAGACGGGGTAATTACTAAAGGGCACCTGCAAAAAATGTGAGGGCCCTAATAAACATCTTCAAATTTACTTAAGGACCTTTAATGCAGATGCATCTATTGCATACATGTTGGAGATAACTACAACAAACAGAATGCATTGGCTTTTGGCAAACATGCAGTGCACGAAAAGAGTAATTATGACTGGACACAAAAGAATTCTCAAATACATGTTCATAATGATAAAAAGAGAAATTGAAAAGTCTGCTGAACCCATACAAAGTGTTGTATTTAAGTGGTCAACAAAAACATATGAGAGAGCTAATTTGTTAACACAAACTTGAAAGACTGTGCAGGATCTTAAAAATTTTGCAGATAATGTGTCAGGTCGGACCAGCACTGTACACAAATAATACTTGGGCCAACCTTAACAAATTGTTTGTTTGCCATTGCCTACCCAAGGTTGCTGGTAAAGGCTAGGTAGGCAATATATTTTTTTTAATGCAAATTCATTAATGATCCATTAAGCGTCAAAATATAGCGCGTAACACACACTTTGCTTTTGATAATATAATCAAGTGTGTGTTGATAAAGAGAGCTTGCTAGCAATCTTCTTGAATTAGACAATAAATGCTGAATGCTCGTTGTTTTCAAAAGTTTAATAAAACATGATTAGAACTGCAATTTGATATGGCCTATTATAAGCAATGGTCTAGCTGATACAGTTAATGTATTAATCCAATGGAAAATGACTTACATGAAAGAACAGCAAGCTTTTATTTAACCCCCCAAAAAAATACAATACTCATATAAAAACAAAAACTGGTTTGATTTAACGAACAAAGAACTTTTGAGTCGGGACTTTTTCGTAGGGTAGGTAGGCAATGGCAAACTAAGTTAATTTTAATGTTGGCCTTGCTTCTCTGCATAATGGATTCTTTATTTTTCAAAATTTTTATAGACAATACACGTCTGCAATGTTCAGAAAATTGAAAAGTTTATACTGGCTACAACTGTTAATTAGTTTGAAATTAATTTGAAAATGCTAATATAAATCGAAGGGAAACAACTTTAAATTTATGCACATGTTTACACAATTTTACTGCAATCAACATTTATACATTACAACCCCCTACTAAAAAGGAAATAAGTTGTATTTAACCTAATGAGAGGGAGGTAACTCTTGCCAAACCAAATTCTTCATCCATCTTTAAATTCTGAACTAATTGATTATTTTGTGCTTTTATTGTGCACAATTCACATTGATAACTCTTTCTTTTACTCTTCTGTTTCCCCTCAGTGTAAATGCATATGAGCCAACATGGGTTAGGCACACAGGAAGATAGTAACACAGATCTTAATTTAACTGTTATTTCACAATCTACATTTTCTGTTGTAAGCAGAGCCCTCCATTATCACCAAGGATTCTTTATTTTAAAACTATTTATAAAGTACGCTTCTTTCTCCTCTCACATCTGTCATATCTTAATAAACGCTATTTTATTGCAGTTTCTATATACAATTGTAAAATGGTGAGGATCCATTTATCAATCTCTTAATTTGTACAAAATGTTGTTTTAACTCCAATGGGTGGTAAGATTTTAACTAATTTGTTAACAATAATTTTGACTAAACTATCATTGTTGATCAAGATGTCAATACTTCTGAGTGATAGTGTATATTTTGAACACTTATGCCATCCATAAACAATTGTTTGTTTGAGGTAACATGTACCAGAATTTTCAAGGTGGGTCCGAAGGTCAATTTATTTTAATTTTGTGGGGGGAGGGATGAGGTATTACTGGGAACAAATGTAGACAACTCTCAGACATGGACCAAATTACCTTACCACAAAATACAAGATCAAATCACATTGGTTAGTGTATGCCAGTGGCATCAGAGCATCGGATTACTATCAATCTTCAAAAATTAAACTTTATTTCTTGAAATTATCAGTTATTAATCTAGATTCGCGCCCTGCGTCTGGGGCCTATAGATTTCCAATAAAACGCATAGTTTCATCACGTCTGTGTCTGATGGACGCAATAGAATTTGGGAAAAAAAATGAAGTGATATCTCATGACTGTCGCTTACATTCCAATATAAATTCAAATATAAACTATAGTTGCCACATCAGTATAAAGCGCACCATGTATAGCGCGCACCCGAATTTTCAAGCAAAATGGTTTGGGTTATCATCGTATCAGCGTTTAAGCTCTGTATGCAAATGTTCTAAATAAGTAAACACGTTACACACAGCCTTGTTTTTGCATTGTTCTCATACAGGAGTAATACCTGTATTTTAATATTAATATCTTAATGTATAGCTATATTTAAATACAGAAGTTTTATTTTACAATCCTAGTATTACATTTTTAATTATCATGTTTTATATATGTCATTGAGTTCTTTACTGATAATATCAATTTTAAATGCATAGATTCTTATTATAAGCACTGCACCTGCACTGCTAAGTAATATTATATATGTAACTACCGCTCTAACACATGGAAACGAAGTTTTCTATGTGAAGCAGCGTGCTCAAAAAATGGTTTTTTACCGACCACGAATGGGTAAGAAGACTAGCTCAGACTAATCAGTGAATAGTCAAGCTAACATTTCTAAATCAGTCAAAGGGAAACAACTCCAAATGCACCATGTTTACCAAACTTTTCTATCTCAATTTGTAAAACATTTTGTAAGTAGAGGCCGAGTTTTATCATCCACTTCAAGTATATTTCTTTATCAAACTTGTATACATTGTTTTATACACTATTCATGCTAAAGACTTGAATACGTCATTAGCATGCCTATACATATGGTTTTTTTTAGCCCTAAACAAAGCACGGTTTACGCAACAAGCAGTTAATAAATGCATATTTATTAGAAAAAAAGTCAACAAAATCTGTTTTGAAGGCAATGTGTTGTATCATCAATGCAAGCCACACTTGTTATTTGTCATGACAGACTGAAATAAAATTGCATTTCTGTGTGCAAATTACGTTGATTTTTCTTGTTTAGGTTAATAACAAGTTAATATGTAACTGACTAAACTCTTACAATAGTTTAAGTATTCTACATATATTGGGAACACTCTATGAGGTGTATCTAAAAGGTCTGTCACTTGACAAGATTTTATGGACAAATGAAAGAAATATGCAAACATTTAATAGACACGTTTTGAAATATTTACTATCAGCCGTTTTTAGTAGAATGCTGAGCGTTTTATTAGCAGGGACACTTTTAATGTATGTCCATGTAGGTATATTGTTAATTATTCAAGAATGATTGCTGTGTAATTTGGTTGAATATTTCCTAAAAGTTTATGAAGAGATACATGTATGCATTGATGCAGGTACGCACATACAACGGGACAAAATGCCATTGTATTAGCTTTTTTTGTTGTTTAAGAACAATCATCATTTGAAATAGATAAAAATATAAAGCGTTTAAAATGCCTTTTCATGGTATTTGGGAAAATTCCTGTATCAATTACATAGGGTTAAAATTCACTCTAATATTTGTAAGTCCAGATGGCCGACTGGCTAAGGTGCCAGTCTGTTTTTATCCAGACGGTCGCAGGTTCAAGTCCTTTGCAAAGAGAAATATTTTAATTAATATTTTAATTAACTTCTTTTTTCTAAATATTTTTTGTTTTGTTAATCCAGATGCTCTATTATTTACAGTTAAGATGTTAAAAAGCACTTTTTAAAAATACGAAAATCAGTGAAAAAGACAACATGCACACCGAGACAAGTAAAGTTCATGGCACAACTCACTCAAAATTATTCGCCTGGAACTTGCCAATAGTATGCACAATGAAGTTTGGTAGTGGCCTTCATTAGACCAAGTTTGGTACTGGCTTTCATTAGACCAAGTTTGGTACTGGCTTTCATTAGACCAAGTTTGGTACTGGCTTTCATTAGACCAAGTTTGGTACTGGCTTTCATTAGACTAAGTTTGGTACTGGCTTTCATTAGACCAAGTTTGGTACTGGCCTTCTTTAGGCCAAGTTTGGTACTGGCCTGCTTTAGACCAAGTTTGGTACTGGCCTTCATTAGACCAAGTTTGGTACTCGCCTTCATTGACCAAGTTTGGTACTGGCCTTCATTAGACCAATTTTGGTACTGGCCTTCATTAGACCAAGTTTGGTACTGGCCTTCATTAGACCAAGTTTGGTACTGGCCTTCTTTAGACCAAGTTTGGTACTGGCCTTCTTTAGACCAAGTTTGGTACTGGCCTTCTTTAGACCAAGTTTGGTACTGGCCTTCATTAGACCAAGTTTGGTACTGGCCTTCTTTAGACCAAGTTTGGTACTGGCCTTCATTAGACCAAGTTTGGTACTCGCCTTTATTAGACAAAGTTTGGTACTGGGCTTCATTAGACCAAGTTTGGTACTGGCCTTCATTAGACCAAGTTTGGTACTGGCCTTCTTTAGACCAAGTTTGGTATTGGCCTTCATTAGACCAAGGTTGGTACTGGCCTTCTTTTGGCCTTCTTTAGACCAAGTTTGGTACTGGACTTCATTAGACCAAGTTTGGTACTGGCTTTCATTAGACAAAGTTTGGTACTGGCCTTCATTAGACTAAGTTTGGTACTGGCCTTCTTTAGACCAAGTTTGGTACTGGCCTTCTTTAGACCAAGTTACTTATGTCATTACAATGCATAATTGTCGTAAAACACATTGTACGATGCAAATTGACAACTCACAGTATCAAATGTGGATTCTGTGAGGACTGAACATTTGTGCCCGGTTAATTCAACTTTCTTCCAGTGGCTTCAGAGAATTTATTAAAAGCAAAATGAAAAATGTAATTAACAAACGACAGAAAACAAACAACTGATGATGGCCGATGACTGACCACAATAGCTCACACCTGAGCATTTCAAGCTATGGTGAGCTAAAAATCTCTAAACAGCAATCCTACTATCTTTCAACTGCATGCCACAGAGGCAGGATCTGATTGTTCATTTCAATGTCATCTTACCTTTGTACAACCACTGGTTGCAATCCTCAACTCAACAACTACCCCAACCACTGTCACTTCCACCTCCAGGCAGGAAGGAGATCGGTACAGGTCCAGTGTCTGGCTCTGTATATATACAACATATAAATAGTGCACTGATGTGGTTGATGTGTTTGTAAGTATATACGGACTATTAGGTTAGTGTTAAATATAAAGAAGTTTATCTTGCGAGGCTCGAGGCGAGCGCTTCTGATGTCCGAGCTCAGCAAGATAAACTTCTCTATATTCAACACTACTAATAGTATTCTATTTTTCCCATCATTTTTTCTTACAAACTCTATAAAACAAATGTTGAATAAAATGTGGAATTCATTAACGAGTAGAACAACTACTTTTACTAGTGTTTAATACAAAATGAATTAATTGTAATAAAGAAATAGTCCCAAGATTCTAGAAGTACAATAAACAAAACTTAGGCTGTTAACAGGTTTTATTGTGAACGTTTGTGTTATTACTAAAAAACATATAATCTAATAGTATCTTTTACAATAAAACGGACCTTTAAAGTCAACAAAGACACAACTGTGTAATGATCCTTACAAGTTATGATCTATAAATAAGTCATTACACAATAAATGACCATGAACTTTCTGCTCGTTTTCTAAAACTCAGAAACGAAATGCATGTGTGACTGCAAATTTAATCTGATTGTTTCGGAAAACATGTTTGCGTATTTTACATACAATTTATATAAATTATCATCAAATGACTGACCAGAAAATGTAATTGGCAAAACTAGACATTGCGACTGTATCGTGTACTGAATAGAAAACGTAGTCCGTGTATGCGAAAAGTATATTTTCACACTGTGGAAATACAGCTTAGTTTATCCCGTCAATGATGGGATAAAATAATAAATAGAGACTTCCTCAAATTTTGTTATGATTATGCAAGTACTTAACATTTCTCCTTTAGTCCTAGAGAGAAGTGTTTCCCTATCAAACAATGGGAGCTTTAAGGCCTTGTCATACTGTGTCGATTTTGAGATTCGAGTTCTGGCGAGTTATAACTCGCCATAAAGTGGACGATTTGGTCACGGAATTGTTTCAAGGTAACATTTGTTCGAGTTCTCTTCAACCTTTACACGACATTGACACGACATTCAGTACGATACTCACATTTTATCATGAGTTGAGCCGAGATATTCGTACGATGTCTTTTAAACAATCAAAGACTTGTCTTCAGAATGTATGTGTGCGGACGAGTCTGCATGACTTGTGAGGACATGAGTACGAGTTTATGGCAACATTTTGCAAGAAACGAAAGGGCAGATGTCCAAGGCAAGTCTCCGTAACTGGCAGCAAACTTGTAATATGTCATAGAACGATAATATATGGTGACACGCTATGACAAGGAAGACATGTCGAGAGTGTGCGAGAGTGCGCGAGATTCCTTCGACATGTCTTCAATAGGAGTACGAGAATAAAAGTCACAGAGCGGATATTTAAAATTCTCGCCACTACTTGGTGAGTTCTGGCGACTTAAGAAGACATCACTGCGACAAAGAACGATATGTGTACAAGATCTACACGACACCAGGCAAGTTGTGGCATGTTACAACATGTGCGGTCTCATAGCTCGAATTCGCCACAGTGTGACAGGGCCTTTACCGGTAAGCAGGCATATAACAGAGACATATGATCTGACATACACATCTTTCAATTAAATAAATAATTAATAATCAACCATTTACATCACTGCTTCAAAATCATCATCTGCAAATTATTTTCTTCATTTTCAAATTATAAGCAGTCTGCAATGTTTCCATGACCATAACAGATGTCTTCGGCACACTTATTAACTTAATAAATAATGATGTCACTCTGTATTGCAAGGTTAAAACAAGTGCTGTTGGAGGACAGAGCGCTCGACTTTGCTTGTGTTTGTCAGTTACTGGCATATTTTTTCTTAAACAAAAAATAAGGAAATTCCACGAAAACCAATTTTTTAGAACGAAATGCTTCCAAGTCAGCATATTAATAAAATGTTCAGTAATGGTGAACCTGACCTTGACCGCACCAACCCCATATGCAATCCCAAGCGAGGTCTTGATATAAGGTATCTATGTATAAAGTTTCATTAAAATATCTCAATGCGTTCTGACGTTATTGAGCGGAAACCGTTTTTGTATTTTAGTAACAGTGACCTTGACCTTGACTGTATAGGCGATCCCAAGAGAGGTCTCGATATAAGGTATCTATGTATTAAGTTTCATTGAAATATCTCAATGCGTTCTCAAGTTATTGAGCGGAAACTGTTTTTCGATTTTTATTAACAGTGACCTTGACGACACCCATCCCATACGCAATCCCAAGTGAAGTCTCAATATAAGGTACGTATGTATAAAGTTTCATTAAAATATCTTAATGTGTTCTCAAGTTATACAGCGGAAAAGACGTTTTTCTATTTTTAGTGACAGCGACCTTGACCCCACCTTCCCCTATGCAATTCCAAGCGAGGTCTCGATATAATGTATCTATGTATTAAATTTCATTAACAAATCTCAATGTGTTCTCAAGTTTTTGATCGGAAACCGTTTTTCTATTTGTCGTAACAGTGACCTTTACCTCACCCACCCCATATGCAATCCCAAGTGAGGTCTTGATATAAGGTATGTACGTATTAAGTTTTATTACAATATCTCAATGCGTTCTTCAGCAGAAACCGTTTTTCTATTTTTAGTAACAGTGACTTTGACCTTGAACCCACACATCCCATATGCAATGCCAAGCAAGGTCTATGATGGAAGTTTCATTAATCTGTTCTTTTTAGAAATTAAAAGTTGAGAAACGAGTTTACCGAACATTTTTAACCTGTCCAAATAGCTTATATGTAAAATATGTAAGTGTGCCCATAATTCTGACAAATTTCAAACTAGAGTTACCAAACTTGGTTTATAGGTTCATTTTATGTGGGGAATAACTTTTTTAGTTTTAATGAAATCCCTCAAACAATCCTGAGAATAAAGCTTAATACCGAAAAACTTGAACCTAGCTCAGACGCCGACGCCGACACCAACGCAGGGGCAAGTAGAACAGCTTGCCTTTTCTTCGAAAAGTCGAGCTAATAACTTTACATGCTGACAGTTAAGGCATCCAAACATTGAGTTCTATAATGTTTAGCTACCTGTGTGAGTTGCCAGGCCTGTTTCACCATCTTGTGGTTGTCACCAACGCTGCTGAACAGTCGGTCTGATACCGAGAGCATAGTGTCCACAGCCTCTTCCTGGGTCTTTCCAGCCTGGCAATGACATACAGGAAGATATGATGAACATTGACAGGTATTTGCAAACCCTGAGTACATATTGAAATTTTTTTAATGACTCTTGTTTAATATCACTAGTAGATATCTTTTGACAGATCATTCTATATTTTCTATAAATATGAGCAATACATGACGGCGTGTTTTGAACCTAACTTTTTGAACATGATGCTGCACTCACATCTGTTTGATGGAGGCTCTGATGGCCCCATGTTTGGGCAATTTATTGCCAGTCACCGTTTCCTTCTGGACAATAGCTGCACTCATGGAGGACAACTGTGTCAACACCTTCTCACAGGACTGGTAAATTTTTCCTCGCCTCAAAGTCTGCAATACAAAGGAACGTGTTTTAGTTCAAACCTATTTACTTGAGCTCCAAAAATTAAGGCATATAGGGACACTTGCATACTATTACAACCGTTAGTTGGTATCTGAGAAAGACCTAAAGTTAATTTGAGTTCAGATTGTTCTTTGAGGTCCCCCATACGAAGAAACATGTTTGTACTTAAGCTTGATAGTGCTGAGAGCCGGAGAATTATTGGGACACTGTTCAGTCTGTTTCCTGGGTAGAGTCACTACTTGGTGTGTGAGAAAGATCATTTAAATGCACTCAAGGTAGGGATTAAACACGTGATCTGATTGGAAGGTGGATACCATAGCCTTAAAAAATGTAAGTCACAATGGTCCTTTAGTTTTTCCATTGTGACCAACAACTCTCATCACGTACAGCTCGGCAAAACGTAATATGTCCGAAATTCTATAATGTCACGCAATACACTTTACTATGGTTTTAGCATTAAGCTTAATTATATCGTATTTAACATGTGTTGGCTTCAATTATGCCCAGTGATTTATCTATGTAATAATTTTCATTAAAACAAGGCTTGTAACATAATGTGATGTTCAACCCCGGGAACATATGCTTGTTTTAGGAAGACAATTCAAAGTCAGTTACATGTTGACAAAAATGATGCTTCCTACAAAAAGAGTTATAGTCCTTGTATTCTGCCCTTCCTCTCAACATCTTCTATTAACATATGTGGCGCTCTGTTAAATCACTTCAATATTAATGAATTTATGCACTGTTAAAAAAAAATTAACCGAACGGCAATCACTTCATAAATATTCAAGAACTAGTTGTGGTCCTTGTACTCTTCACTTCCTCTCATTGTCCTATATCATAATAGGAAGTTTCATTTAAATACCTTCAAAACTAATAAAGTTATGCTCCGCACAAGAAAAGTATTGCTTCACACAAGGAAATAAAACAAACGGCAATAACTGCGAAAATATTGAACAAATAATGTTGGTCCTTGTGCTCTGCACTTCCTCTCATTGTCCTCTAGCATTTAATGAAGTTTCATTTGAATCTCTTCAATACTAATGGAGTTATGCTACGCACAAGAAAATTAAACAAAGGGCAAAAACTCAATAAATATTTTAGAAAAAGTTATGTCCTTGAACTCTGAACTTGCTCTCATTGTGCTCTATCATTATATGAAGTTTCACTTGAATGCCTTCAATATTAATGAAATTATGCTCCGCAAAAGAAAATTAGTGTCTCACATAGGGAAATAACACAAAGGGCAATCATTCCGTAAATATCGAAGAAAGAGTTGCGGTCCTTAAGCTCTACACTTTCCCTCATTGTCTTCTATCATAATAGGAAGTTTCATTTGATTCCCTTAAATTCTGACTGAGATATGCTCTGCATAAGAAAATTAAACAAAGGGCAATAACTCTGTAAGTATTGAAGAAAGAGTTGTGGGCCTTGTATTCTGCACTTCCTCTGCTTGTTGTGTATCATTATATGAAGGTTCATTTAAATCCCTACAATACTTATGGAGTTATGCTTCGCACAAGAAGCGTCACGGACGAACAGACAGACAGACGGACGAAAGATGCGATTACTATATGCGCCCGAAGTTCCCTTCGGGGGCATAAAAAATACTTTGCACAAACCATTACAATCCGATGTGGGCGCTCGTATGTGCCAGTCGTACTATGTTGGTACGAACCGGGAGACTGGTTAAATATTAAATATTCAATTTCAATGTAGATAAGAGAAAGTTCAAATTCCGTGGACTTTGCCAGAATGGACAAATCTTTTCAAACAATATCAATATTTCATTGTATTGTATTTTTACAAAGGAAATGTGAATCCATTATATAACAAAAACGGTTGTTCCTGTGCAAATTATTTGTATTTAACGATACATGTACTCGTGAGTAGTGCGTCCCAATTTCGGTTTCTTTTGATTAACTTTGTAATTCATTATCTTCACACGCATCACCACCGAAGCACACATTACAAAATTGCTGAACACATAAACTTCATTACATCTGCAAAAATTGCATCTGATACTTCATATTAAGGTAAACTTTTTTTCGCCAGAGCTTCGTTAATACTTCTCCATATAATGTATTTATTACAAAGATTTACGATTACACGTTTTGCTTATTTATCTTAGCATAGGATATTAAAAAATATAATACAATACTGATAATAATAATTAAAAAAAACATAAAACACAAACCTATATTTTATACAAATCTGTACAAAACCACAACCAGTAAAACAGTACTTTACTTACGCTCGCATCTTGAGAGTCATTCCCCAAATTCACTTCCTTTAATCTCGCGTAACAAAACTCGAATACAGCATCGTGCAATTATGTCCCCAAAATTTAAACAAATCAACGGAGCAAGTCGAAGTTGAACAAAAGGAAAGGTTCCGTCTAAAGATCAAGAGGGCAAATCTTTAGGAAGTTTAACGGCTTTCCGGTATCTAAGACAAGAGGATAAGATCTGCATTAAAATTTTGTCTGAGTCGTTAGCTTTAGTAAAACCCACATACATGATATGCCCAATATAACCCTGAATTGCGTTATCATACGGTTTACCCTGACGGAACCCTCTCAGTTATACACATGGGCATGTCTCCTAAGAAAAACAAGCAGCTTATTACCAAATACGTATTAACCCTCTAACTTACTTTGTGAGTTTGCGCTTGGAAATTAATGTGGTAAACGACAAACTTCCCCATTGTTACGAATCAGTTACATCTACCAAGCCGTATGACAACTCAACATCAGCAGACAAACCCGACTTAATAACCAATATCTTTAGCAATCATTTCAGCTTCCATGCAAATTCTGGAGAACTACATACACGTTTTCTATACGGCAATCCATATAACAGTGTTTTATTTATAAACTGTTGCTAGGAGTCTTAAAGTAAAAAACATTTTCAAATGAGATAACTCAGTTTATATGTTTTACAAATTAAAGTGATTTGAAGGAATTTGGTATTTGGTAAAGAGTTACAAAATGAAAATTTCTGTGAATTATTTTTTAGAATTGTTGTTTTACTTCTAGATAACTTTTAAAGTTGGCATTATTGCCATTTAAGGAAAAACTTGGTGGCCATGTTTTAATTAATTGCAACTACGCAATTTTACTGACATTTAAGTTATCATTAACTGGTTATAAATTATAGTAACAAAATCTTTTTCTGTTATTTTACACTTGTTGATTTACATTTGTTATTGTTAAATATTTATGTTTTCATGTTTTGCATGTCTATATCTTCCTTAAACATGTAACAAACATTACATTCACTCATAAACATTTTAACTGTATTTATTTCATTGCAAAAAATAACTGGCAACAACACAGAAGTTTTGCTCAGTGCAGTCAAGGGAGGTAATTATAGTTACACCGGTAGATGGTAAGTTGTCAACAACCAAGATGGCCGCCGACCCAGTTTACATCGATGGATGTTTTTAAACGAAGAAGTCGTGAAATGTGTGATATCTTAATGTAATAATGAACAAAAATGATTTATTTGGTCATTTATTTAATCATTAGTGTCAACTTTGTGTGTTAAACGTGAATAATGCATGTCTAAACTACTAATACACCGGTAGACGGTGTAACCAGGCTACGTCAAGTCAATGTATCAATGTATGCTGCTTGACCCTATTACTGGTGTACCTTAACATTTGAATAAAACTGTGAATTGTATGGTCCTATAATTAACATAAATTTTAAAACAAAAAAATGTTTTATTTAATAAATAAATATTTTTACATGTTTATTATATCGTATTTGGTTTATTTGACCTAGTTTTCGAACATGTCATGGCCGCCATATTTGTTCTTGTTGCTACCTATTACCGGTGCATAAATAAAATTCACACACACAGTTTTACAGCACTAAACTTCTGCATGTTGACACATTTAGAAAACTGCAGAAAACAATAAAATTATTATGTATCATTTTGAATTTATATTTGTGATCTTTAATAGAGAAAATAAAGACTTGTTGAATATATGGGTTGAAAAGGTTCTGTCCCTCAATGTGGTTTCTGGAAAACCAGACACTCTGAACTGACGATTTTATTCTAAATAAGCGCATGAAATCAAATCAACACTGTAAATACTCAACTGATGGGGTTCTAATTTGTTTTCCAATAGCTATATACTGCAAATACAGGCAAAATAAACATAAAATCATTTCAGACTCCTACCTTTCCATGGTCAAGTTGACATTTGTAATTGTTCAATTGATTTGTGAGAATGGTCCGAAGTTTAGTTCAGTAGGATGAGCAGCTTTTTACAAACGAAGTAAGTGCAATATGGGATTTGAGTACGACCATAGAGAAATTCGGAACGCCGAGATGTGGTGTTTTGTAATGTACTTCATACAAATGGAGAAATTTTATGCCCGAAAACACAATCATTATTTATCTATTTACATTTTAGGACAACATTGTTTCCATCTTTTGTTTGATAACAGTTGGCGCGAACGATTGTCTAAAAACGAAACCGGATATTACTATCCCGAGTATTTTAAAATACGAAAGTCGGAATACCCCGGTAATACGTATACACACTTAATGGTGTCATTGCATATCTGTTCTTAATTTGCATGATGAGCGTCTTTTTAACGTTCTTCTGGTGACGGTACAATGCCTTTAAAAGTAATTCCATTGCCATCGCAGATTTGTTTACATTGATGAACATGAGTGTGATGCATACTATAACAACTTAAGGGCGACAACTTGCATATAGACAAATGCGCTTGCTAACTTCCGTTGAAACGTATGGATCTTAAAGCCATTACGTAGCCTTTAATTCCTGAAGCAATTTCATATGTTTTATCTCAACATAAATGCCAACACTTCATTATTATTATGTGTATCTCAGATTTCATCTTCACGTGATTTACTACGAATATTCAACCATAAAACAATGTGCAGGTATATTCGGATAGTAAGATATCCGTTTTATTATTTTTGTTACTCAGTTGACAAAATGCAGTCATATACATTTGTAATCTAGTTTACATATCGAGCACAAACTTTAGATATTCAGTAATTTCCAGTACACAAGGCTATATGGGGTATATCAGGAAAAATAAACGTTCAGTTCCATGTGGAGCCCATATAAAAGTTCCTGTCCATATTAGCCTATTGAGGGTCGATTGTGTCTACAAAATCTTGGAACGCACGTCACTTTGCAATAAAATAACTATGGATAATATGAATTAAGATAGTTACATGTAAAAACATGACGCGCGTGTTTGGACGTCCCGGTAAATGAAAATAAATTAAAATGATATTTGTGTTTTCCTATTACGACTAAATAGGAAATTTGTATTAATTGGACACGTGCGGCGGAAAATAGATAAGTATATCAAATGAATTAAAAATAAATATGAATTTTAATATTAATACCAGTATAAGAAGGTTTGAATGTGACGACCGTCTCTGACGATTTGTTAGTAAGTATGACAAATAAAATAGTGTGTGTGTGTGTGTGTGTGTGTGTGTGTGTGTGTGTGCGTGTGTGTGTGTGTGTGTGTGTGTGTGTGCGTTTGGGTTCCATTCGTAGCGAGGTATACAATATAAATACACAACAACATATCGAGGTATATCAGACCTTCTGAGGTATGAGGTCCCATTACGTCATAAAGTTAACCTCGTTGGAACGTCTTACCGCCCAAGGACCTTTTGTGTGGTCCAAACTTGAAAGTATAAATTTTCATAAATTCCTATTATTTGTAACAATAAAGTTATCCATGGATGTAGTTTACATGCACAACACCTAAACTGTTTAAGATATGCCGAAATTTACCTAAGACATGCATAAATTCCGATTTAAACCTGTGTGTTCATCTACTACATTTACAGACCGCGATTATTTTGCCTTGTAAATACCTTCAAATTTAATAATAGAATCAACTGACCAATAGAAATGACACAATGCCCTGAGTTAGCAGATTTATCGATAAAATTGAACACACTGTTACACAGCAGCGTTTATCTAGATTTATTTTAATGTGCAAGGTGTGAAGGTTTAAATTGTTCATGCATCCAAAATGAAAGTGTCATTTCAGAAATATTTATGGAACATTAGTTAGAAATGGTTTATTTGCCCAGGTTTGTAACTTTTGTTGCAATCCGTTCACAATAAATATCTAATTTCGGGACATGTAAGTTCCGATCAAAATCCTGTTTGATAAATATAGACAAAGAAGGATTCTTTTCCACCACAGAAACAAGTTGTGCTGAGGGGAAATTGAAGGTGAATACAGGGGGAAATGTATACTTTTTAAACAGGGAATGGGACCGAATTTCCTCCCCAAATTGGCCCTAAAACACTGCGTTGTTAACAATTGCTTTTCTTTGACTGTAAAATAATTTACATGTATATCAATTTACAGGGTTAAATCTAAGGAGTAGAAAAAAAGATGCTGGGGGAGCAAGGTTAAGAATTGATGTGTGCAAAGAGAAAGGTAATTCCATGTGTTCATTATAGTTCCAGACAATTGTATTAATAAGTTGCATGTGTTAAAATATGAGGCGTGTCTTGGAAAAACCAGGCTTAGTGCATGTGCGTAAAGTGTCGTCCCAGATTAGCCTGTGCGTACTGCACAGGCTAATCTGAGACAACACTTTCCGCCTACAGTTTATTTTTGTTTAAAAGAGACTACTTTAAACAGAAAATACCATTAAAGCGGAAAGTGTTGTCCTGGATAAGCCTGTGTGGACTGCACGGGCTTATCCAGGACAACACTTTACGCACATGCATTAAGCCCGGTTTTCCTACGACACGCCTCATATATCTGCGTTATAAAATGTACAATTCTGTATTGTTAACAAGGATTTCTGATTTTCACTATATTATATTGTTAACAAGGATTTGGTTTTCAATAGTGAAAACTTCAAACTCGTGTCTGAAACGAAACAGGATTTTCAATATTTAATATGTAGCATCACCAATTGGACTTAGTCATTTTCATTTTAATAGGCCCTAGAATGTATTTTTGTGTTACCTTCACCTTAAATTTAAAATTATTTGTCACAAGAACTAATTTCTTCCTGTATTCCACAGCCAGTAGAGAAGTTCAGAATCATAAAAAATTTGGATATAAGTAAGATTTTATTTTTGGTATAATTAATGTAATAATTTGGTGTAATTAATAAATGTTATGTTTAGTTTCAAAAGCTGAACATATTTATTGCAGGTAGATGCGTGCACACACTGAGTAAAGTTAACAAAGGGGAGCAGTTCCTCAAATATGAAGGGGTACTACTTGAAGAAGAACCTGATAGAGATGATGATACCTATATATTCGAGTTTTCGTTCAAAGGAAAACTTTTCTGGTTTGTCTGTTTGACTGTTTATATTTGTTTCATCTGGTTAGCTGTTTGGGAGCTCAGTATGGGGGCATTAAGATGTTGGATCAGATTAGGTGCATGGTGCTGCTTTATACAACAGGGTGCGAAACAGGACCTACTGGGTATTTTTGCTCGAATATGTTAATGCAGAAATTTTCCAAGTGCAAAAATATTTAACAATTACCCCCATACATTTTGGACTGATTTCACATTTACCCCCCCCCCCCATGCATTCTTGTTTGAGTGTACATTTTCCCTGTGTGCAAAAACTTATCTGGTGTACTGCTATAATTGGCTTTTGATTGCAGCAAAGATTTCTATGACTTGCAGGATTGACGCAACGGAGGAGGATGGCTCATTCGGCCGGTTGATTAATGAATCGGTTTCTGGGGCAAACTGCAAAGATAAAGTCAAGGAGGAGAACCATAAACCATCATTGTATTTTTTTGCTCTTCGTGATATTGATAAAGGAGAGGAAATTCTGTATAACTATGGGCCAGGCGATTACCCATGGAGATCAAAGGTATGTGAAAAGGTTTCTAACATTGAACGTTACATACTTCCAGAGTCCTCCATAAAGTTTGTGAACTAGTTTAAATGTTAAATGATATTTATTATCCTAAGTATACAGAATGTCTCCATTTATGTAGAATAGTATGTTATTTACAGTTCAAGAGGCTCCATAGCATCTACACATAGTAAGAATGCAAAAATAAGCTAGGCAATAATGTTTTTTTTTGTAGAAATACATACCACACAGTTCACCAGACTAGAGCCAACCTTAAAAAATTGTTTGTTTGCCATTGCCTACCCAAGGTTGATGGTAATGGATAGGTAGGTTGGCTTTTTTTTTGGAAAAAAAAATATGCAAATTTATTAATGATCATTTAGCGTCAAAATATAGTGTATAACACAGACATTGCTTTTGATAATATAATCAAGTGTCTGTTGAAATAACATGAGCTTGCTAGCAATCATCTTAAATTATACAATGAATGCTGACAAACAGCCTGTTGTTTTCACAAGTTTGATAAAACATTATTAGAATTGTATTTTGAAAACGACCGAAATTAAAAAAGAGCGAGCTTTTATTTAACCCGAATAAACAAACTGGTTTGATTTAACAAAGAACAAACTTTTGGGTCGGTGCCCTTTTCGCCGGTTAGGTAGGCAATGGCAAACAAAGTTAATTTTAATTTTGGCCAAGGGGATGGACATATAAAAAGAAATCCCAGCTCACTTGATAAAAATTCACCACACACGTCATTGCTTAACAATTGATTACTGCTGAAAGTAACAGCCCATAAATATGTTAATGAAATAAAACTTTGCAGAAATCATTTCTAATGGACATCTTACCGATCAAAATACAAAAAACGCATTGAAATTGGTAAAGTAATAACGTTTTGGTAACGTTTTATTGTATAGTTTCGGTATGCGATAGCTGGTTATACTCTGGAAACAGTTTTCAGTCGAATAAATGGCATCAATGTTCATAAGAACTTATGCCTATTTAAGATGCTTTGAATTATATTCTATGGACTGCGGCTTTAATTAAAGCTATAATGATATTTATTTGAAACTGTCATTGGAAACATGCTTGGTAATGGAAGAATATACAGTAACATTGTGTTGGAAAATTCTTCAATTTTGAAATAATGTACAATAAACATTGTACTTATAATGTTCATCTTTACCAAAACAATGCATTTATTGAAATATAAAAAAAAAAATTGTTCCCCTTATTGTCTGATTTTTTTATGTTTATTTATATTGAAAAAATAACTAAAATTATATTCTTTTTTAATAGAAAAGGAAACAAGGTTAGGATAATTTGTTGGTACAATTACTTCAAAGTTTATTTATAGTTAGTTGCAATAAGGCATCACTTATTCAAATAATTCATATTAGCTCTATACAGTTCAGTCTTAAAGTACCGATAGTACTTTCTTTTGAGTTTTTAATTAAACATTAATTTATAATTGAATTAATTGACATGATTGCCTTAATGTTATAAAATGTG
Source organism: Congeria kusceri (assembly GCA_027627225.1). Classification (NCBI taxonomy): domain Eukaryota; kingdom Metazoa; phylum Mollusca; class Bivalvia; order Myida; family Dreissenidae; genus Congeria; species Congeria kusceri. The sequence continues at coordinate 147,209 of JAPFQT010000233.1, read as the reverse complement.
TTCAATTTGTTGTTGTTGCATTGTTTGTGTTCATTTCAGAAAACAGTTTTTATATTAAATTGCTTTGACTGTGAGTGCCTTATAACTCATAGATAGACGTATTCATTTTCTTTGATCGTTTCATTGTTAAAAACCAACTTATGATAAACCATGCCTGATATAGTAATGTGACCACAGTCAATATCAGTGGTAAAAAACAACAGTTCAATTAATATATTTAAATAATAAAAAAATCTTTCTTTTTTTTGGATTAAGTTTGGCATAGTATTTGGTTAACTTGCACAAGTGCCAAGTAAGGCTTGCATTAAGGGAAGTCTGGGAGATGTTTACTGCCAGTTTTTGTAACAGGACTTCAAACGTTGCAGCCATGTACAGTGAAAGTCCCATGTAAGGATGAAACCGTCTGAAAGAAAGCAATCTTTTATTTAAATGTATACCTTTTCTGTTGAATTAATAGGAATATGTTCACTAAATGAAAAAGTACTGACCTTAAACAAAGCTTGAATGTTGTACTTAATTTCATGTCTGAAATATTCAGGACTTCCAATATCGAACACTTGGAACTCGGGACTTCCAACATTTTCACTGTAGTGCTAAGTCAATTTCTGGTCAAAAAGACCGATTGGCCCATGATTACATAATAAATATTATTAAACTACATGAAATAAGTATTCCTTTTACTGTTGCATTTAGTTTGGTTTTAGCAGTATGTTTGAAAGAAAACTGATTTTTCAAACATTTCTGCTAAAAGTATGGTGAAAACAGACATGAAACTGGCCTCTCCAATGTCATAAAAAATGTGTTAAAGTTATGTATTCCTGTCCTGTTTTTGACAGTTCTAGGTTATTTTTGAGGAAACTATGATTCTTGCTTTATCTTCTTAACCTATGGTTATTTAATTCGATAAAAAGTTCCTTTGTTGGTCCATATATATTGTTTATATTTGTTCAGCAGACTTGCACTGTTTGAATACATGGGACCACTGACGTCAATGGTCATCGCATTTTTATGCTTAATCGCGTTTGTTCAAAGCTGTCAGTTAGGTGTTTCTATTGATTGATGGGATTGAGTCTGCATTAAAGAAATATGAGTAGAGTCAAGTATTTTTGTTACTTTGTAGGGATGTGTAAAAGTAACCAGATAAAAACTAACTATTAATCATGTTGACTTAAATACAATGTGCATGTGGGTGCAGGATGCATAGGAAAATGTGTGTAGTATAGCTCGGACACATTAACCTGACACTGAGTTTAATGCATGAATATATTACAAATCGTAATGATGAATGTATTAGTTAATATACTGGAATCAAGTTATATTGACGAAAGAGTATACCACAAATATACAGTTACAGTGTCATTAAACTTGAGAACATATGCACGAACAAAACTGGATATAAATATAGGAAACAATTTGAGCGCTGAATTATGCTAATAGAGTTTATGAGTGTCTGGTTAATGTGTGCAAGCTAGATCTCTGAAAGTATGTGCAGAAAACAGTGGTGAATTTGTTTTGTCTCTTCAATTAAAGTATCCATGCAGATTATTGTTATGTCACACGAGCATGAAGTGTTACTATTTGGAACTTGTAATGACTGAATGTGTAGGTAATTAATTATTACCTCTGTTTTCATGTAAAGCTGATTATTAAACACAATCTTGTGTACCTCACTGCGTATGCTTGCAAGAATCGGAAGACACACAGTATTTGTTCATGGGCTAGAACAGTATTAATGGATCTTTTACAGGTGATCACGACTTGCCTGATAGGAATATGGATCCGATGAATAATGACATCGAACCCCCGTCCGACAAAACCACCACAGAAGGTATGTGTAAGGAAATTGCTTACTCAACACACTTTGAGCTTACATGTATTCTCATAGTAGTTTTTTAGATAGACTATTCTTCAATAGTCCGAGCTATACTACTCACCTGTTCGTCGGCGTCCGAGTAATGCTTTGGTTTATGTGTGTGCAACAAGTGCATATCTCTAACAACTACAGATATTCAATTGAAACTTTACTCATGTATGAGATCATTATATGAGGTCACTGACCAATGCCCTTAACTGTGACCTGCAATTTAGCAGAACTAACTGTGACCTGCAATTTAGCAGAACTATGACGCTTGTTGTACTTAAAAATTCACGTTAAGATTTGCACGCAACAAATGCATATGTCTGTAACTACTACAATTATTAAATTTAAACTTCACACATACACTTTGGGGTCATTATATAAGGCAATTGACCAAGGCCCATAACTCTGAACTGCATTTTAGCAGTATTATGCCCCTTTTTGTACCTAGAAAATTCTGTATCTGACCACTGTCCATAACTGACAAAGCGGTATGAATAGTTGAGTGAGTTGTCTTGAGACAGCTCTTGTATTTTTTTGCTATTTGTAACTTGTTATTACTGAACTATGAATAGTGACATGCAACCCTTGTCTGTCAAAACCACCACAGTAGGTATGGGCAAGGACATTACTTAAATAGCACATTTTAGTTTAAACCTATTTATTTAAGAAATAATTTTCGATTAACACCCTCTTGGTTTAATAGCCATGCATCAGAACGACAAAGTTGTTAATAAGCCAATAAACAACGAACATGCGAAAACAGCACACTTTGAGCTCATATGTATTATAATTGTAGGTCATACAATTTTAATAATTATTAGCTATTTGTAACTTGTAATGGCTGAAATTGTAAAATTGAAATTCACTACCTCTGTTTGTTGTTGTAAGGCTGATTATTAAACACACCATCTTGTGTACCTCGCTGCGGATGCATGCAAAAATCGAAGACACGCAGTAAATGTATTTTGTCATGGGCTAGAACAGTATAAAATTTAATGGATCTTTTACAGATGAGCACGACTTGAGTGATAGGAATATGGATCCTATGAATGATGACATCGAACCCCCGTGTGTCATAACCACTACAGACGGTATGGGTGAGGACATTCCTCAAACAGCATATTTCAGTTTAAACTACTTTCTTAAGCTCAATTGTTTCAGACGCCATTGGCTTCTACAGAGACATTTGAGTCACTTTCATGGGAAAAACCAGTACTTGGTGTCTTTTGAAGATCATTCGAATGCTCCAGAGTAGTTATCAAACTCACAAACTCCCGTTCGCAAGGTGGACACCATATCCAATACACCACTGCGACCTCGAAATCATCACAGTTTAAGCACATATGTATTCTCGTTATAGTTGATATCATCATTAATATATTTATGTGCTATTAGTAACTTGTATTGACTGAATGTTTATAATTAAAATTCATTACCTCTGTTTGTTGTTGTAAGGCTGTATATTAAACAGATCATCTTGTGTACCTCGCTTTGTAAGCGTGCAATAAATGAAGACACACAGTAAATGTATTTGTTCTTCGACTGATAGAACAATATTAATGGATCTTTTATAGATGATCACGACTTGCCTTTTTGGAATATGGATCCTATTAATAGTGACGGCCAACCCCCGTGTGACAAAACCACTACAGAAGGTATGTGAAATGAAATTGCTTAAACAGCACATTTAAGTTGCTTAAACAGCACATTTAAGTTCAAACTATTCATTTAAGCTCGATTGCTTGCAAAGCCAAAGGGTTGTAGAGACACTTTCGAGTCACTTTCCAGGGAAAAACCAGTACTTGAAAATCATTTTGACGCTCCAGAGTAGTTATTAAACTTGCGATCGCAAGGCGGACAACATATCCATTACACCACTGGGACTTCAAAAGCAGCACACTTTAAGCTGATATGTATTCTCATTGTAGGTCATATCATAATTTTTAATAATTATTTGTAACTTATATTGACTTAATGTGTTTAACTGAAATTCATTACCTCTGTTTGTTGTTGTAAAGCTGATAATTAAACACACCATCTTGTGTACTTCACTGCGTATGGGGCAAGAATCGAAGACACACAGTAAATGTATTTGTTCATGGGCTAGAACAGTACTAATGGATCTTTTATAGGTGATCACAACTTGCCTGACAGGAATGTGGATTCTGTAAATAATGACGTCCAACCTTGGTCAGACAAAACCACCACAGAAGGTATGGGAAAGGATATTGCTTAAACAGCACATTTTAGTTTAAGCCTATTTAATTTAAGCTCGATTGTGTCGAAACCCATATGCTAATCAATTTGAGTCATTTTCATGGGAAAAGCCAGTACTTGGTGTCTTTTGAAGATCTTTTTGACGCTCCAGAGTAGTTAACAACTCATGATCTCCCGATCACAAGGCGGACACCATATCCATTACACCACTGCGATCTTGAAAACATCACAGTTTACGCTCATATGTATTCTCATTGACTTAATGTGTAAAATTGAAATTCATTACCTCTGTTTGTTGTTGTAAGGCTGATTAATAAATACCATCTTGTGTACCTCGCTGCATATGCGTGCAAGGATCGAAGACACATTTGTTCATGGGCTAGAACACTATTAATGGATCTTTTACAGATAATCACGACTTGAGTGATAGGAATATCGAACCTATAAATAATGATGTCCAACCCCTGTGTGACAAACCACCACCGAAGGTATGTGTGCGGACATTGCTAATACAGCATGTATATCGGCAGTATCACTTATAGCATTGCTTAGATTTTACTGTCTTTAAAGTACTGTAATTATTTTTGAAATGACATTATTTAAAACAGTGTAAATATTCGTTCAATTGTTCTTGCATGTTTGGGTTATTTTGAGGACACATCATATTCGCATTAGATCTTGAAATAAAAATTACTGTTTTAATCGGCTGTATTGTCTTTTACCTATCATATAAATACATCATGGAGGTGCTTCAGCCCAGTACAAAAATTGTGATTCTCATTTTGTATGTTTATTATTGAAGTCAGTTTAGCATCGTATTATGTTACTTCTCAACATACTTTACATATAATATATTTGTGAAACAAGCAAGTTTTATTTTCCAATGTGTTGTAACGTTTTGGCAATTGGAAGGTTAGTTTATGTTTTTATTTAAGGTCATTCTTCAGACTTAATCATGTTCAGAACCAAGATGTAATTATTTCAGTCTAATCTTTTTCAGACTTGGATGTTGACTTTAAAACTCTAAAAGTTACTCTCAAAGATCATGGTCCTGTTCAAATATTTATATCTATTGTTAGTCGATTTAAATGCTCTCTAATGTTTACCTTCTATTTAAAATTCTGTGATCAGCTTTTCATTTGAACCAAGGACTTTTCGTTTCTAAAATTCATCAATAATCACTCTGATATATTTGGTATTCATGTGTCTGTCAATTATACATTGTGTGTATGATTAAATACTGCATTTTGAGGGAACAACTAATTAATATTTCCATAAAACAAATGCGATTTAATTAGTTTGAAGTTCATGTAAATTCATGTAAATACTGATTACATTTCCGGTAGTACTATGAAAAGCATCAGTGTTCGGTATAAAACAGTGTCAAACGAAGCAGTTCTTTCCTGCTATAGGTAATTAGCTCACATGAGCATGAATTTTTAAGGGTAAGCTTTTGTGGTCTGTCGTCAACCGTTAACTTATAACTCTTCTCTTTTAAAACTGCATTTTGGAAATAATACAAATTCCTTCAAATTATTCTTGGTGGGGCATTTTTACCTTTTATGGCTATCTTGAAAATTTTGAAAATCTTTTTGAAAGAAACCACTGGTTGGATATCAGAATAATTTCACATGAATGGTCCTTAGGTGGTTCTCTACCAAAATTCCTTCAAATTACATGTAGAACAGACGGTGATCAAGTTTAATGCAAAACAAAAACATTGTTTCAGAAAGGATTTTAAGGAAGCTTGATAGCAAGTTGTTGTTTTTCAGTATGTACAAATGTACATATCTTTGGCCCTTACTTTTGGAGTGTTGTTTGATGCATTAGTTTCAGATTAATATATGCTTTCAAACATTTAGTATGTTTTTACTTTGACCTGTCAGCTGATGATTCATTTGCTTTCTTTTGTCTATAATTTCAGTGCAAGATCTAATGACATAATTGTAACAAATGCTGCAGATCATGAAGTTTTGTTACATGCCAATCGGTTTGGTGAGGTGTGTATTTAACAGTTCCATGTTTGTGACAAATCATATAAATATAAATATATTTTAAAAGTACATAAAAATATTGTAACGGCTTCATAATTGTTTAAATTTAGTTTTAAGTGTAGTGAGAACATGCTGCTGTGAAGTTTAAACCGAAAGAAAATCCATTGGCTGTTCATTGTAGTACATATTAAGGCAGTTGTAGATTGTAAGAAGTTTCCTTTCTTGATTGCCAACATTTCTGTTTGTTATGTCTAGTAAACATACATGTACTAGCCTTTCCGATATTTATCTAATTACAGGTATTTATGTTGCACCATGACACAAGGCTTCTTAAAGGGTGGTACCTCCATCACAATGAGACTTTCACAGTCGGAAACAAATTGTTCAAGTGGAAATATCCACAAGGTGATTATTAAGGTTTTGAAGTGTTTAAAGAGGCTTATTGACAAATTTGTTTTAAATGTCCTTACATATCTGCATAAACTAAAGCATTAGCACTAACAAACCTAAGTATGCTTAAGAAAACTATGAAATTGGCCACAAACGAAAGTCACACTAACTACTAGGACAGCTAAAAAATACTGTGTATTATTTAACACAATGCAATTGATACACATGTTTTAAAAAATATTGATGACACTTGTTACATACACTTTATTAAAACAAGTACAATTGATATTTATTTAATCATAAACAAATCATTATTTCCAATATTTTTGTGTCAGAAGTGTTATTTCACTCTTAAAATATAGCAACTGTTCTTTTGAACAGTGATTAAAAAAAAAAGGAAATTGTCAATTAAGACACCGCTGTCGGTTCACTACACAATTTGAATATGAGCATTTGTGGTCACTACTTGTCCGCTATTGGCTTCTGTTATCTACAATTCTCATAAAAAATCTCTGAAACCACATGGTGGAAATTAATCAAACTTGGTAAGAATATCCGTTCAGTGGTTCTTTATCAAATTTCTTCAGATTGTTTTGATTTGTTAATATGTGGAGCATTTTCTCCTTACTTGGCTACCTAGTATATTGAAAACCTTCTTGTCTGGAACTGCATGCAGGATTTCAAAACAATCTAACAGAAATGTGTTTTTTGGTTGTTCTGTACAAACATCCTAATAATTTTGTTTCATTAAACAAGCGGGCCACAAGGCCCTAGGTCACCGTCTCTCACCTGAGGGGCCAAGGAACTAAACTGTTCTGAGCAAGTTTCATGAAGATTTCGGCTAAAAATGTGGCATCTAGAGTGTTCACAAACGTTTTGTTCAATATGGCCTGGTGACCTAGTTTTTTACCCCACATGACCCAGTTTTGATATCATTGGGACAAATTTCTGAGCAAGTTTCAAGAAGATAGGATAAAAAAGAGTGTTCACAAGCTTTTTCTTCAATTTGCCCTAGTGACCTAGTTTTTGAAATATTATTGGAACAAATGTTCTTAACAAGTTTCATGATACTTGGTTATACATGTAGCATCTAGAGTGTTCACACACGTTTCTTCAGTTTGGTCTGGTGACCTAGTTTTCAACCACACATGACCAAGTTTCGAACTTATCCGAGATATAATTGGGACAAATGTTCTGAGCAAGTTTCATGAAGATTGGGCCCTAAATGTGACCTCTACACTGTTCACGTGATAAATGTTAACGACAAACAAAAGGCGATCACAAAAGCTCACGTTGTGCTCAGATGAGCTAACAACATGGCCTTCTGGGGGGGGGTGGGGGGCATTGATTCTCCGTATGAGGCTATATTTATGAAAACTTTAAAAACCTTGTCAGCAACCACTGGTTGGATTTCAAAGTGATTTCACAGAAATGTTCCTAGGGAGACCCTCTACCAAATACTTTTAAATCAAATATAAGTTGAAAAACAAATGGCCGCCATCTTTTACAGATGATCATGACTTGCGTGCTAGGCATATGGATCCTATGAATGATATCAAACTCTCGTGTGACAAAACTGCCACAGAAGGTATGTGTTAGGATATTACTTAAACAGCACAATTTAAGTACATGTATTCTGGTTGTTCGTGTCATGATTTTTATTTGCTCACCTGCGCACAGAGTGTTCTTCGAGATATTGATATCCGAATAACTATGCTGTCAACAATTGGCTTGCACACGCAATGAAGACTTCATTTTTATGCTCCCCAAAAAATTATGGGGGAGCATATAGTCACCGCTTTGTCTGTCTGTCCGTCCCTCCGTCCCACTTTCTTGTCCGGTTTATTTCTCAGCAACTACTGGCTGGAATTCAACAAAACTTTATGACAAACTTCATTTCCAAGAGGTGTGCAGAGTTATGGAACTTTGAAGATTTCTGAAATTAGTTTATAGTGGTCAAATCTTTACGTGCTTGTCTGGGCTATTTCTCAACAACTACTGGCTGGAATTCAACAAAACTTTTATGGGAAGCTTCATTACCAATGGAGGTTTGTAGGATGTTCCAATTCAATGATTTTTCTCAAAGTAATGGGACTTGATTTCTGAACTTAGTTCATAGTGCATTCTTGTCTGGGCTGTTTCTCAGCAACTACTGGCCATATGTCAATATAATTTTATGGGAAGCTTCATTGCAATGAAGAGGTATCCATATCACCAGGACTTTCCGCTTCAAAGATTTTTCTCAGAGTTATGGGAATATTAATTTGTGCTATGTCTATTTCTTTGGAACTGCTGTATGAAATTCAATTATTTTTTATGGAAAGTTAAATAACTAAGATGAAATAACCATATTACAGTAATGGTCACTCTGTTTTATAATTGTGGACCTTTGATATTTATTTTAAATTTTTCTTCTTCTGCATGTTCATATGGTATTTTTGTGGCATGTTCACATACAGTTGTGGTGTCAGATTGGTCCTTTTATTTGATTTTTATTTATTTTAATATCTCTGTTCTTCTCATTGTATTTGTATTTTCTTTACAAAGCGCATTGGGGAGCATCCATCAGTTTTACCCATAACCTTGTTTATTCAGTCTTGACCTAACTTGCACTGACCATAAAATATTGGATGGGATCGATAATTCAGATCGAACCAGGAACACTAGAGTGACAAAACTATCATACAAGGCATATGTACAGTGAGACCTAGCATGGAATTGCATATTGGCTGGGTAGCTGTAAGGTCTAGGTCGCTATTACTTAAGTCAAAATAGCAAGACGTTTTCCGCTCAATAAATTGAGAACAAATTGAAAAATTGCATTGAAGCCTCATTATTTCGATACCCTATGTTGAGATGTCGCTTTGAATTACACATGGACTTCATTTTAAATATAATTACAATGCTTTCCACGCAGTAACGCAGTGGATTTTAATACCAGTGAAAGGTGTTATATTCATTGCCATAGGTATATGACCCTTACCATGCATGCAACATCCAAAACTTTCTTTTATTATTTTAGTCACTTTTATAAATTTCATTCAAAAAAACTTTTTGGCTGGAATTTTCAGGTTTCTTGTAACTTGTTTGATAGGTTATTTATGTCATTTGATGATTCACATCCCTGTTCATGAAACAATTCATCAAGTCAGTATCAATGTGCCATGAAGGGAAGTCATCAGTGATTGTGATAGTTCTTGTTTTATTATGAGACCAATTTAATGTATGTAGTGTATAAACACATTTGTGTCCATTTATATGTCTATAAGTATTTTTGTGCATCATGTGTGTCCATATGTACCTCTGAACGTTGATACACTGCTTTTAGTGCACACACTTTCTTGTTCATTCACTTATTCCAAATAAACTGTCATTATTATGTTAAAGTGCGTATGTACAATCTTTCATATCAATTATTTTAAAAATAAGCAGATAAAAGGGACAATATCGGTTGAAAGCAGACAGATAAACATAAACCTTTTGAAGAAAACAATAAAATATCCAATAAATCAACAAATACGAGTGTCAACTTTTGCATCGTCTATTAGTGTTGTGTAACCCAAAACAACTGTCAAATCAATGTATATACATGTATTGGAGTTTCCATTTGTACAGTCAAACACTAGTTTTTAATACTTTAAGTAGAAAAGTATGCGTTTTACAGCAATGATTCTTTTTAACTTTTCTTCCAACTTTAATCAAGAGTACATGTATATGGTAATTAAAATTATCAGGTTGTTTAAATTTATGTCACTATTTTGTGGTAAGCCTCGTACATACCTCTTTAAAAAAAGAGTCATGTATTTTTTGTGCCTTATATTTCAGTTGCCATAGAGGGCCGTGATATGCATATTACATCCGCTAACTCTACACAGCAAGCCAAAAACACGTCAAAAGGTAACTGAATTACAAGGAACATTTTATCAAATATAACTGTTAAGTTTAGCATTTTTAGCTTGACTCTTCACCTAATACCTTGAGCTATACTACTCACCCATTCATCAGCGTAGGCATATTGTTTTGGTTAAGGTTTGCGTGCATATCTCTGAAAGTTACTGTACTACAAATATTCCATTAAAAAGGTCACACGTGTCTTCGGGGTCATTATGTAAGGTTAGTGACCAAGACCCATTACTCTTGCCTGCAAATTAGCAGAATAATGCCCCTTTTTGTATACTTAAAAAAATATATGTTAAAGTTTGCCTGCAAGTACATATCTCTGTACTAATACAGATATTCAATTGAAACTTCACACATGTCTTCATGACCATTGTGTTGGGTCACTGACAGAATATAATTATCAAAGCGGAATGAATAAACGAGCGCGCTGTCCTGAGACAGCTCTTGTTTTATTGAGACATAATCATTTTAATATGAATAAATTTTCATCATCTATTTAGTTTTCATTCTGAAACTCTGGATGTATCAGTTTTAAATAAGTATTTCATGTTTGATTCACCTTCAGTGATAGCTCTAGTTACCTATACTTTGTGTTGGGGAAAGCTTTAAGATATTTGTATTTTTTTTGCATCTTTTGTGTTGAAAATTGTTGACATAAGCTAGTATGAGATATATTCAGTGGAATTAATATGTATACCGAACAGTTCCATTGTTGCACTAATGACATATGATATACAAGTTCTTTCAACACATTTTTTTTTAAATATTTTGATTCAGAGCCTGACAGTGGCTGCCTTGATGAGATGTTTGTGCTCCATGATGATGCATCCAGAGAAGTATCAGAGATTGATAGCTATGGTGACACAGACAATACACCTGACATTGAAGAGGATGATAGCCATATTGATTCTGATTATGTACCTGACACTGAAGAGGATGATAGCCATATTGATTCTGATTATGTACCTGACACTGAAGAGGATGATAGCCATATTGATTCTGATTATGTACCTGACACTGAAGAGGATGATAGCCATATTGATTCTGATTATGTACCTGACATTGAAGAGGATGATAGCCATATTGATTCTGATTATGTACCTGACATTGAAGAGGATGATAGCCATATTGATTCTGATTATGTACCTGACATTGAAGAGGATGATAGCCATATTGATTCTGATTATGTACCTGACATTGAAGAGGATGATAGCCATATTGATTCTGATTATGTACCTGACACTGAAGAGGATGATAGCCATATTGATTCTGATTATGTACCTGACATTGAAGAGGATGATAGCAATATTGATTCTGATTATGTACCTGACATTGAAGAGGATGATAGCCATATTGATTCTGATTTTGTACCTGACATTGAAGAGGATGATAGCCATATTGATTCTGATTATGTACCTGACATTGAAGAGGATGATAGCCATATTGATTCTGATTATGTACCTGACACTGAAGAGGATTATAGCCATATTGATTCTGATTATATACCTGACACTGAAGAGGATGATAGCCATATTGATTCTGATTATGTACCTGACATTGAAGAGGATGATAGCCATATTGATTCTGATTATGTACCTGACATTGAAGAGGATGATAGCCATATTGATTCTGATTACGCACCTGACACTGAGCCTGAGTATTGGAGTGATGAACAATCTGATCTGATAGCTCCTGTTACTAGCATAAAAAAATGTTAAATGCAGCTGACAAACCAAATAACAGTGCTGTGACAAAAGGACTAACAGACAGCAGCAGTGACTCTTCTGATCATGAAGGAGAAGATGCCATGGTTCAAAAAAGCACTAATAGCAAGGACCGAAGAGTGTGGGATAAAATGCACTTCTGCATGTACTGTGATAAAAGCTCAACAAATATCACAAAACATTATTTGGGAGTGCACAAAAATGAAGATGATGTTAAGACAATTTTAGGTCTGAGAAAAGGGTCCAAGGAAAGGGCCTTAGAACTTGTTAGAATAAGAAATGGGGGGGGGGGACTGCCAACACAATTTGGAGGTGTTAAGTTCCAGAACGGGAAAGTTGGTAACCTACACTAGAAGGAATGGCGCAAGTGTGGATGATTATCTTCCTTGTGAGGACTGCCTTGGATTTTTTCTGAATGTCAGCCTATGGCGTCACAGGAAATCATGTCAATTTAAACAGGTGACCGTGAAACAAAATACAGAAAAGTTCAGGCCGCAGCCAAACTAATGATACCATCATCAGTTCACGTTAATGAGGGCCTGAGAGAAAATGTTGTGAAAAGAATGGCAAACGATGAAGTTTCAATTTGTGCACGAAATGACCCAATCATTGTTAAAGTAGGTGAAAATCTTTACCAAAAAAATGGTCAGCATGCACATATGGCTCACTTTATAAGTCAGAAGATGAGGGAACTGGCACGCTTTTTGATTATTGCAAAAAAAGAAAACAAGGAAATTCAATGTTTGAGTGACATTATTACTCCAGGAAAGTTTAAATTGGCAATCACAGCTACCAGAAATCTGTGTGGCTACAACCAAAGTACACACAATTTTGAAAATCCGTCACTCGCACTAAAAATTGGCCACCAGTTAAAAAAATGTGCCAGAATAAAGAAGTCGGAATGTTTGATGAACAAATCTTCAGGCAGAGAGGATGCAGACAATTGTTTGACCTTCATGGAAAACGAATGGACCAACAACATCTCCAGCAATGCTCTGCAGTCTATTACAGAGAACAAAATGAACAAATGGCAAATGCTGCCTTTAGCAGAAGACATTAAAATACTCACAGAATATTTTGGAAGAGACTGCTGAAAAATGCATTACAAGTTTGTCACAAGACTTCAAAAAATCTGATTGGGAAATGCTGAACAAAGTTACTTTAACACGCCTTGTGTTATTTAATAGGAAGAGGGGTGGAGAGGTTGAGAGGTTAAAGGTTACAAACTAGCATGCTAAGCAAACCAACAGCAAACCAATGCCTGGAATTGAAAGCACACTCAGCCCTGTTGAAAAAATGTTGTGTTTGAGATTTGGCAGAGTTGAAATACGAGGAAAAAAAAGAAGAACAGTGGCGGTTCTGTTAACCCCTGATATGCCGAGGTGTATTGATGTTCTGTTGATGTACAGATAAGATGCAGGGGTGAATCATAACAACATCTTTGTTTTTGCAAGAGCAAATGGAGACTCCTTACATTCCATCCGTATGTCGGACACTTTAAGAACATTTCGTTCCTCACTGAACTTATCGGCAGGGGAGTGTTTAACAAGCACTAGGCTAAGGAAGCATGTGGCCACTGTATCACAAGTGTTAAATCTCAGTAGGTTAGATTTGGAAGTCATGGCCGATTTCTTGGGACATGACATAGACGTTCATCGTTCATTTTACCGACTACCACAGTCAACAATCCAGGTGGCTAAAATGGGGAAGCTTTTGTCGGCCTTCAATAACAGAACCATAGCAAAATATAGTGGCCTTTGGCTGGATGAAATTACCGTGGATGAAGGTGAGAACCATTTATATATTTTTTTTTAATTATAGGATCATATTTATTTCTCATTAGGTAAGAGTAAATGAAATGACTTTCGTCAGCTGCATACAATGATGGTAAATAAATTCATCGCAAGCTGCTGCATGTATATCTCTAGACTTAAACAGCATCTATACGTGATTAAGAAAATTACTTTAAATTAGCAACAGTATTTGAATCTCATAAATGTGTGTATTCTTATTTAAATTTTAGTTATAAATTTTTTAGCACATAATTGCAACTAAATTTAAAAAAAAAGAACATCATGTGATAGCATTGATGAGTATTTGTAAAATTATTTGTAAGTTAATTATAAATTTTGACCTGACTTCGTTACTTTACCATTTGTCTTGCACCAACACTGCTTACTACAACACTTAGATACTTCAACTGTTGTTGCTAATGATCATTCCCAATCCACCCATATCACCCAACCTCACTTTGACCATGACCTCATTTAGTCTTATAGTAATTTAAATTGACTTTTTCTTGCTTAGCATGGTTTTACCTCTGTCTAGCACCAACACCGCTTACTACAACACTTGGATATGTACACAATTGTTGCTTATGACCATTCCCAAGCCACCCATATCACCCAACCTCACTTTGACCTTGACATCATTTGGACTTCGAATATTATAATTCAATTTGGCTGTCCAACACCGGTGGCATCTGTGTTTATCAAACACAGCGTCTTATTGGTGTTGCTACTACATATTTGGGGGATTTTTCTTGGTCTTAATGTGGCGGACTATATGGTGATCATATTATTTTAAACAATTTATATTTCTTTATTTTCAGAGCTTACAAGTGATGAGGAAACCGATGATGAGGAGGACGATGACCAGGTAAACAGTGAGTCAGCAACACGTGCATTAACTGATGCTGATTCTCTAGATGACACAGGCACAGATTCACATATGCTGCAAACATTCCAAAGCTTAAACGTTCAACAAACAAAATGAAGAGGCCAGCACAACCAAAACAACCATCTCAAGGGACATCAGTAGATGTTTTCAACTTTAATGAAGACCAACCATCGTCAATTAGCCCAACTAGTAGTGCAACTCCTAACCCCAAAGAAGGTATATTTTGTATTTGTTCCACAAATTCTTTAATGTTTAATAGGGCTGTATGTTTTATATATTTATAGGACTTCTTGGGGACTTGGTAGATCACCAGTTATCTGTATGTCTAGCGGCCTACAAAGTTTGGTTTTCAGGTTTACGTAAAAGTGCACACGCACTGGCACTTGGAGTTTTTTATCAGTTGTAAATAATTGGTCAAAATATATGTTTTAAACCCTTTCAAGTTTCTAGGACAAGGATAGCTTATTTCCATTGTCAATTTCAGGTCAGTGTCCAGCTCCCAGTTCTTCACTGCAAAAGACGAAAGGAAAGTCTACTTTATCAAAACAAAATGTAAGCATTCAAGAAGTTCTGAATGTTACTCATGAATTGTTCAGAAATTTCAATGCCAATACTGCTGCAAGTGCCTTGTTCAACCAAATACACTTTGTCAATTTAAAATGTCTGTATCACAAGAATTAGCAGTAAAATTGTTGCTGTAATGTCACTTGTCACACAGGTATCTGTTATAATGTATGTATTAGTGATTGGAAGCAGTCCTAACAATATTCGTTGATTAATCAGAGCCAAAAGTGACTGATTAATCAAATAATGATGACTAAATATGTGGATTTGTGTTGTTCAACAGAAATATTTCATCCAATCATGTTTTCACCAATTTAAATGTTTGTCAATTTATTTTGTTATACTTGGTTTTTGTTTAAACAAAATTGGACTGAATTTGCAGATTTGCTGTTGTTAAAACAAAAAAGTAATAACAGAATGTTAACTGTTTGTTAACGCCCAGCACCCCTCCCCCTTGGCATTGTGGTGGTTTGTTGGTTATACATGTAATGTAAAAGACATGACATCTCTTCACTTAACTGAGTACAAGCTCTTTATAAGGTAGTACATGTACACATGAGTAGAATACATATTTTACGATTTAAAAACCACTGGCAAGCATTTACTTGCACAATATATATTACATAAATGATCAATGATAAAGTATTTACTAATCCGTGCTATAATGCATGTACATTTATGACAATCCTTTAATGGACACACTGACAACCTGTGAAGAAATGTTTAATAGCATTGTACATGTATATTGCATTGGATGTACAATGTATTTTATTTATAATTCTTGGTATATTTAGCAGTTTAGAACTACAAAACACTGTTTACTACATAATACATTACAAATAGTACCTTTCGTTGATTAATTTTTCCTATCGTCATCGTCACTTCATGGCTCTGTTCGTCCTGATTATTTAACGAAATTATGAATCAGCCCATCACTAATATGAATACAATCCATATAGTCAATAGAGTGAACTGTTAATTAACTTATATATTTGGTACTCAACATCATGTAGTGGTGTAATTAACATTGATAAATGATGCCACTGGAATCTTTGCCCTACTTAAAGAGTCTTCCTTTTGTACTTATACTTAGTAAATTCCTTTAAACATTAAAAAAAGGAGTTTGTAAAAGTTGTGTCCCAACGGCAGACAAGGAACCTAGCCTGAGTATAATTTGTTTCACCATTACAAAGGTCTGAACCATTTCAAGTGACAAGCCGTGTTGGGTTAACAAATAGCAAGCATGTTTCTTATCTACCTAACTATTTACTATGCATCAAATAAACATCCCCAAATGTGCCGCAACCAATTGTACAATACTGTTGTCATCACTAATTACTATTTACATCTAAAGTAATTTGCATTTCAGGGAAGAAGATTCAGAAGCTGACAAGTGAACAAGCCAGCTTCTTCACCAACTGTTTAAAGTCAACATTACTTACAGAAGGGAACTGAAAATGATTGACTGCATTAATGTCATTAAAAAGTACAAGTGCTTAAATAACCTGTCATGGACCAAAATAAAAAATACTGTGCACAACTGGATAACAGCAGACAAACGCAGACTGAAACAGTTGTAATTGTACTGTGAATGTATGGAATTCCAGCGAACGTAAATCATTATTTTGTCTGAATATATGGATGAGAACACCGTCAGACATAATGGATCAAAACGTTCAGACTTGTATGACATATCCTGTGATTTTTAAAATGATTATTCCCTAATTACTTGAAGGGAAAGTTTATGTCGAGCTTGACGTCGAAGGATATGGGATAATTGATGTGCACATAATAGCGTTGAATTGATGTGCATTTCGTATTGGCGTTCATCTGACAGTGTGATATTCATGTTCATCTGATAGTGTGACATTGATTTCCATTTTATAATTTGTATTTGATGTGCACATAATAGTGTTGAATTGATGTGCATGTCGTATTGACGTTCATCTGACAGTGTGGTATTCATGTTCATCTGATAGTGTGACATTGATTTCCATTTTATAATTATACCCTCGCTACCAGTAGGTAGGAGAGCTATATAGGAATCACTCTGTTCGTCGGTCTGTCTTTTGGTCCGTCTGTCTGTCCCGAAACGCAGCACTCTAAGTTCCCCATGCATTGAAGGATTTCGAATGTTAACCTATACGAGACGGTGTGTCGCGCGCAAGAACCAGATTGTTACCTTCCAAGGTTAAGGTCATACTTTAAGGTTAAAGAGCGAAATATAGCACTTTATTGTCAAAACAGGGCTTGTCTGAGCTCTAACTTCCCTATGCATTGAAATATTTGAAATAACTTTGCACAAATGTTCTATAATCTTCTGAGTACCTGAAAGAATTTTAATATTTGAGTATATTTCCCAATGACCAGACGATGTGTCAGATACATGACCCATGCTTGTATGTCAAAGGTCAAGGTCACAATTTAAGGTTAAAGGTTAAATGTTTGCATTTCGTTCCTTTCATAACTTCTAAATGCTTGGAAGGATTTTAATATTACTTCAAATTGTTACTCCACATGACTAGACAATGTGTCATGCACATGCCCGATGCTTATCAGTCAAGGTCAATGTCACATTTAAGGTCAAAGGTAAGATATGTGTGAACAGTTTGTGTTTGTTTGCGCATGTACTCTTCTTTTTGCATTTCCCGTCCACTTTTTCTCTTAAGCATGTCATTTCGCCAGTCAATACATTGTCCTGTGTCAAAGCAATAGAACTGCAAAGCTCTTCATTTTTTTCAAAGCGGTATATCACCTTTAGTGATAGCTCTAGTTCGAATTTGCATTTGATAGTGTGGTATTGATGTTCACGAGATCGCGTGGTATTGATGTACATTTTATGGTGTGGAATTGATGTACAATTTATGGTGTGGTATTGATGTACATTTTATGGTGTAGTATTGATGTACGAGGTGGGGGGGGGGGGGGCAAAAATAAAATATTATTTCACAAGGACAAAAACATTTTAGGCACCAAAAAGTTGTGTTGACATATGTAAAAATAATGAATGTTCATCTCAGCAGATGCTTTTGTTGTTTAGTAATGGTAATCATCTATTTATTTAGACTATCAAATTGTTCTTTCTTTGAATATCTACTTTTTATATGAATCATACAAATTTTTAATATTGTTGTCCAAATAGTTTCTTACAGTGTTTTCAATGATATGTTACAGGTGAACAATTTTTGCACACAATCGTTGCATAGCATGTTACTTTTTAGCTGACCTGAGCACTTTCTAGGCTGAGCTTTTCAGTCCGGGGTTGTCCATTTTGGTCTTCTTTATTTAATCAAATATTTGTCCAATAAAACAATTGTGGTAAAGTATTCTTAAATAGATACACTTTGCAGTTGGTTTGTTTTTCTTTTGGCAAAATAATCAGTTATGTGAAATTCCAAAAAAATATAATAAAAAAACAATATTTTCTACATACCTACCCACCTTTATATGCAAGTGTTGCGTGTAGGAAATTGATGTGATGTCCACATGATAGTGTGGAGTGAATGTGATGTGTATGTGATAGTGTGGAATTGATGTTATGTGCACATGATAGTGTGGCATTTATGTTATGTGCACATGACAGTGTGGAATTGATGTTATGTCCATGTGATAGTGTGGAATTGATGTGATGTGGATGTTCTAGTGTGGAAGTGTTATGCGTATGTGTGGAATTTATGGGATAGTGTGGAATTGATGTGATGTGACATGATAGTGTGTAATTGATGTGATGTGACATGATAGTGTGGAATTGATGTGATGTCCATGTGATAGTGCGGAATTTATGTGATGGGCATGTGATAGAGTGAAATTGATGTGATGTGCACATGTTAGTGTTTAATTGATGTGATGTACATGAGATATTGTGGTATACCATCCTAAACTTGGCAAATAAATTTGGAAACTAAATGTTTACCTGTCTATTATATATGACAGAGTAATATAAACCATTTTAGTTTAAATGCACTATACAATCACAATGACAAACTCCCAGGCACCGTTTAACGGTTTAACGGTGGAAAGATATCAAATATAAATGACAAATATTTGTTCCATGCACACAAGTACCATGTTTAATACATTCATACATTTCAAGTAATGTATTTGGTAAACTGCACTTCAAAATCTTCAAAAGTCGACTAGATTGACCCCAACGTGATTTGCGAAACAAATTCGGTGCACGCCTCTAGATCATCAGTCTAGAGCGGCGACAGTGCAGCTGATACTCTACACATAAAAAATAGCATGATTCCTCCATTTTCAATGGAGTATAGGCTCAGTACTACTAGCAATTTCCGACTCGGCACCAGAAGGTCAGACGTCTTTCTGACGGGACCCAGCATCCGAAGCCAACCCGACGACCGACTGATATAAAAACAAATTTACTCGACCAAAGTTTTACCCGTCGTTCGGCCGATGGTATCACATGTTCGAATATCGATCTGTAGCTGATGGCAAAATGTCGCTGACATCGAGATTGATTTTATAATGGGGAGTTTTTATTTTATTTACAAGTACCGGTTGTAGCAAAGGGGGCTTCGTTTAAAGCTTGTCATTCAATATATAGTGCGGAATCATTGACCTGATCCTGCTGACCTCTGTTTAAATATATTTCCGGTTACTTCATTATCTTGTTAGAGACGGCCCGATCCGTTTTAACATATTAAACATATCGACGAAAGTTCACGTTGCCCACTGTTGGGCCGATATAAAAATAACTGATTTATGTGTTAAATTATAAGCGAGGGTATATTGATCAGTTCTATTGGCGCAGTATGTTAAGTAAGTAGTCGTAGGGAGTTAAGCCTATGCCACACTGTCACGATTTTGGCTACGATTAATGTCCACGATTGATCGTAGACATGTCAATCGTCATGAGTCTTCCTATGTATACTGGCGTTTGATGTAGGACGAGACTAAGAATATCTACGACACTTGTAGGATTCCGCAACCGATTCACCAGGGTTTCGCCAAGATATGTTACGATCTGCTACAGTTCTAATACGCTAGCGTCAGTTATACGCTACGGTAACAGGCCATTTCAGACGATTGTTAACGGTGCTCTTAAGAGTTTAGGCGATTTTGGACATCACGATGTCTCATGCATAATCGTGGAACTAACGTAGGCAAACGTACTGAGAGCGTAGTAACATCGTAACAAACCTCGTGCCACAACGTGGTCCATCGTGTATATTCGTGAGTAGTCATGATAGTTGCCGCAAAAAACTACTACTGGAAGCGCATCTTTTAGCTTATATGTATTCTCATTGTAGTTCCTATCATGATTTTTGTATTCATTTGCTATTTGTAACTTGTAATGACTGAACTTGTATAATCGCTATTCATTGCCTCTGTTTGTTGTTGTAAAGCTGAATATGAAACACACCATCTTGTGTCCCTCGCTGCGTATGCGTGATTATTAAATACACGATATTGTGTACATCGCTGCGTATGCGTGCAAGAATCGAAGACACACAGTAAATGTATTTGTTCTTCGACTGATAGAACAAAATTAATGGATCTTTTATAGAAGATCACGACTTGCCTGATAGGAATATGGAACCTATAAATAATGACGCCCAACCCCCGTGTGACAAATCCACCACAAAATTGTATGTGTCTAGACATTACCTAAACAACACATTTTGATTTAAAGTACTAATTTAAGCTCAATTGTTTCGAAACTCATACGCTAATTGAGAAACCTTTGAGTCACTGTCCAGGGAAAAACCATTACTTCGTGTCTTGAAGATTATCTTACTACCACGAATATTATCATGAACATTACTTTGTGTCTTCCGCATTATCTTACTACCACGAATAATATCATGAACATTGTCTTATAACGCAAATCTTAACTATTTAACATTCGTAATACCACTTAATTTGTGCGCAAGGTCCCCCGCATTATCTTACTAACACGAATATGTTTGAGAAAGGTTTGTGTTTCCAGATAATTATCGTACAACGCAAATCTTTACCAGATAACATTTGAGTTATCACACACTATGTGCGCGAGATCTTCCGCATTATCTTAATAAACACCAGATAATTATATCAAATCTTATCTAGTTAATATTTGTGATACGACATCATAAGTTTTTATTAACTGAAATTCTGATGTCAGTACATTGAAAATAATATACAATAAGTACCGTAATTTGTACAACTCGTGTAGTAGAAAAGCACCATTCATTAAGAACGCACACACTATTCATCATTACAAATATTCGACATGTAGGCCTATATATTATATATAGGCAACATCGCTTTTCTCTTAATATAAGTCGATGAAATTGTTTGGGTCAGTTTCCATAACACAAGTTTCGCAACGGATACCTAGCGTAGAACTAACTCTAGATTAATCTTTATCATAGGAATATCTAGTTAAACGGTTCTGATGTTTTTAGCTAGTATAATACATAGACAATATACATCTTTATCTGGGTGTTGCATTGTCAGATAAATGACACATGGACAGATTAAAAAACGTACACGTCTTATATCTGTAAGAGATCGCATTATCAATATAAACACTCAACAAGTTTTCTAATTGGTCATTTTTAATTTTTGATTTTCTGACAACTGAATCGACGAAATTACATAAAATTTTGGGCAATTGTATGTGTCGTACTTAACTATTCATGTATAAATTTCTTAACTATTCATACTGATCATTAACGGGTCGGTCATTGTCGCAATTCCGGTTCGAGTTCTTCGTGCACAATATGGCAACAATTCACATGTACTCGTTTTGTCTTTCGAACATCCGCTCGACATAAAACATTCAAAATGGCAAGAATAAACATTGCAGAACGTGGACAGGCGGTTGGAATGATTAAAGCCGGAACGTTTTTAAGACGGCTATGTTTAGCAAATTTAAATTTATCCACTTTAACAATCGAGGGTTGAGTGTGAAACTATTGTAACTGCTTAACATTTCTATATCAGATACAATAGTTTCAAGCTCAACCCTCGCAATGAATTATTTTTTTACACACTAAAAACTTATTTTTTTTACTTAGAATTCACACAGATATGTTTTTGTAGTTCGCACAATTCATCTGCCGGTTGTATACGACACAGAAACTGTGGGGAAAGTTCGAGCAAACCGAGAGCGTTGCTGACAGGCACCGGCGACAGAGGATACGCGTCACTACAGACCAACAAGACAACCAAATTGTTTTGTCCCACATCCGTGGCGGATTTACTAACGCAACAAAAACAACATTTCAAACAATTGGTCGACATGGACGTCCAATTGCCTCACAAACGCAGTGAGTTTTCCGTAACCATTAACTAGCATATGCATTAAACTGCAACTTTATTCTTAATTAGTGTTTTTATTTGTATTTTAATAAGCTGCTAAATTGCTCGAAAAAGCTTCCTTCATTCAACAACTCAACTTTAATGTGATGTACGCAAACCATTATTATTGTCTATCCTGGAGAGGTATTTGTGTGCTTTATGCAAATAATGTGCCTACTGTTGTATTATAGTTCTCATGTTAAGGGTAGCCAGTCTTTGTATTATAGTTCTCATGTTTAAGGGTAGCCAGTCTACTATGAGCCACAGGGCTTATCAGTATAAATAGCCAGTGCACACGTCAGTGTGGCAGTTCAATTAAACCACTCTCGCTCTCTCTTGTTACTCACGTTCACCAAGTAGATTCATATAGTTGTGTTGTGTTAATAAATATAAGACTTATAACACAGACTTGTTATCAATTAACACTCCAACCAAACATGGTGTCAGAAATTTAACTCTGCAGACTATTTTGTGTTTACATTCTATTTTGTGGAATTATACATAAAATAAGATGGATCTAACAGGAATTCCAATTCCAAGGATGAACTGGGACAGTGCAAATCTCCTGGAGGAATTTAAAAAGTTCCGCCAACATGTTGAACTCATTCTACAGGGAGCATTAGCAGAAAAGGAGGAGAGCGTAAAAGTGACTTATGTTTTGCTTTGGGTCGGTGAGAAAGGCCGCGAAATATTCAACACACTTCCACTTACAGATGAGACAAGAAAATCAACCCAAGCGATATTTGAGGCATTTCATACGCACGTACAGCCGAGATCCAATCCAGTCTTCAACAGATATAAGTTTCACAATGAAAAACAAGAGAATTCCACAGCAGAAGCATTCATTACCAGGCTCAAAACATTAGCATTGGATTGTGCATATGGAGCGGAATATAGAGACGATTTAATAAGAGACCAAATAGTGTTTGGGATTAAGTCTGAAAAAATCCGAGAGAAGCTCATCACTGAAGGTGACAAACTAACATTGCGAAAAGCCATTGAGATCTGCCAATCCTACGAATATGCACAGAAACAGCTGACAGAAATGAAGACAGAAAAATCAATTGACTACGTTAAATTCAAACACATGTCAAACAAACAGAAGCCACGTCCATCAGCAAAATCGGAGTCAGCCAGCCAGCAAACAGCATCCAGACATGGTCGTTCCAGACCATCACCCCATAACGCCAAATCTTCGAGACTGCATCCTCAACAGGAGAGGACATGTTCAAACTGCGCCACCATACACCGAAAAGGACAATGCCCTGCCCATGGCAAACAGTGCCACCTCTGCAAGAAGTGGAACCACTTCGCATCCGCATGCAGGTCGAGGAACGTCAACGACATTAACAGTGCCGATCGAAGTGATGGTGTGCAAAATGATGATGTGTTTTGTGATAGTGTTTTTGTGGATAGTATTGAATCCAAAATAGTCAATGGCCAAGTTTTTGCAGAAATTGGGGTAGGTCCAAAACGACAAATCATCAAGTTTAAGATTGACACTGGATCTCAGGTAAATATCTTGCCATTTTCTGACTATCAAAGCATTGGTACCAAGGGAACCCTCAAAAGCTCAAATCTCCGGTTATCAACATACAATGGCACCCCATTAAAGACTGAAGGCACCATTGACTTACAATGCATACACGCACGTACTGGTCATTCTGAAAATGTTGAATTCCACGTAGTGCATACAAAGTCACAGCCTTTGCTCAGTTTACAAACATCCGTCACTTTTGGCCTTATTCAGCTATCTTTCTCAGTGGAATCCCAGACCTCGGACAGTCAAATGACAAAAGAGACTGTTGTACGGGACTTTCCAAAGCTTTTTCAGGGAATAGGTAACATGCAGGGTGAGTGCAGCATTCATTTAAAGCCCGGCGGTAAGCCTGTTGTTCACCCCCCTCGTAGAATACCTGTTGCACTGCAGGACAGATGCAAAGCCGAACTGGCCAAAATGGAGAGATTAGGGGTCATCACAAAGGTCAATGAACCTACTGAATGGGTGAATTCCATGGTTCTTGTAGAAAAAGGCCAAGGCAATTTACGAGTTTGTTTGGATCCCACGGACCTAAATAAATGTATACAGCGTCCACATTACCCTATGAGGTCACTTGACGATATTTTGCCATCCCTTAATGGAGCAAAATACTTCACAAAACTTGATGCCAGATCAGGTTACTGGGCTGTTAAACTCAGTGAAGAGTCGTCATATTTGACATGTTTCAGCACGATATTTGGGAGATATCGTTATCTGAGGTTACCATTTGGTCTATGCTTGAGTGGAGACGAATTCATCAGACGAATGGACCAATGTTTTGAAGGCCTTAATGGTGTGGTCACAATTGTCGATGATATCCTTGTCTATGGTCGAACCAGACAGGAGCATGACAGCAACCTTAAAGCCGTGCTTGACAGGGCGCTCGTCCAAGGTATTATCCTCAACGAGGACAAGATTGAGGTTGGCCTGACCGAAGTTAAGTATTTTGGTCACCTGCTGACTGCAGAAGGTCTCAGGCCGGATCCAGCAAAGGTCGCTGCGATTAAGGACATGCCACCTCCAAACAACAAAAATGAGTTGCAAACTATATTAGGAATGGTCAACTATTTGTCTCGGTTTGCACCAAATTTATCACAGGTTACCAACCCCCTAAGGCAGCTGCTAGCAAAAGACACTGAGTTCATGTGGGCTAAGCCACAAATAGACGCATTTAACAAGGTCAAAGACATTTTGACACAACCAGGTCAGGCACTAGGCTACTTTGATTCAAAAAAGCCACTCACTTTGCAGACAGACAGTTCAAGGACAGGTCTTGGAGCTACGCTATTGCAGGATGGTAAGCCCATAGCGTATGCTAGCAAGTCACTTACAGACAGTCAAAAGAATTATGCCATGATTGAGCTAGAATGCTTAGGAATCCTTTTTGGGCTAAAGCGTTACCACCAATGGGTTTATGGCAGAAAGGTCACAGTTGAAACGGATCATTTACCGCTGGTTTCAATTTTCAAGAAGCATTTGCATGCAGCACCAGCAAGGTTACAGCGCATGTTACTGCACATGCAGCCATATGACATTGACGTCGGACACCGCCCAGGCAAGGACATTCCTGTTCCAGACACGTTGTCTCGGAAACCGTTAAATGAGACAGGCCCTGACCTATCAGACCAAGCAGACGTCCAGGTCAATATGGTTATGACCAGTTTGCCTGTACATAGCAAGAAAATGCAGGAAATAAGGGAACAAACTGAGAAAGATAACAGACTTTCAGTTCTCAAACAAACAATTATTTCTGGTTGGCCTAACACAAAAAAGGCATGTCCATCTAAAATCTCAGATTTCTGGAATTATCGGGACGAACTAACAGTTGTAGAGGGAATAATCATGAAGGGTTGCAAACTTGTTATCCCAAAGTCACTACAACCCAGAATGCTTGAAATCATTCATGCAGGTCACATGGGAGTGGAGAAGTGTCTACGTAGAGCTAGAGATATCATGTTCTGGCCAAATATCTCAGCGGAAATCACACAGTTAGTGCTCAATTGCCCAATTTGTTTGGAGCACAGAAGTTCAAACATCAAAGAACCACTCCAACCCCATGAAATCCCCCTCTACCCTTGGCAGGCTGTTGGCACTGATGTATTTACATTTAATGGTCAAAACTACCTTGTAGCCTGTGACTATTACTCAAATTACTTTGAACTAGGCAAATTAAACAGCACCAATAGTTCAAGTGTCATTAAACATCTTCAATCTTGGTTTTCACGCCATGGCATCCCAGAGAAATTAATCTCTGATGGCGCCAGCTATTACAGTTCCCAGGAGTTTCAAAATTTCCTGGCTGAATGGGACATCAATCATGTTCAGTCATCACCCCACTACCCGAGGTCAAATGGCTTGGCAGAATCTTGTGTGAAAAGAGCTAAAACTCTTTTGTTAAAGGCAAGAGGAAGTGGTCAAGATATACAGGTTGCACTATTAGAATACCGTGCAACACCATTGAATTCAGGTTATTCTCCAGCAGAATTACTTATGGGGAGGAAAATAAGGTCATTCTTACCAGTCACATCCGACAAACTAGTACCTTGCAACATCAGTCATCAAAAAGTTAGAGATCAATTTAAGATTCAGAAAGAAAAACAGAAGATTAATTATGACAAGCACTCAAAACTATTAGAGCCATTAAACAATGGTCAGTCTGTTAGGTTTCAGCAATCAGAGAAAGGTTCATGGAAACCAGCTGTTGTAACACAGGTACACAATGACAGGTCCTACACTGTTCGGACACCTGATGGTGTTTCTTACAGGCGTAATCGACACCACCTCATGAAAACCAATGAATATTTCCCTGAGGTACCAAACTTTGATTTTCAGACTCCGGCTGAGGAAACAATGAACAATGAAAGCAATGGTTTCCTTCCTTTGAACTCTGAGCCATTGAACTGGCAAGCAAGCCAATTACAACAACCATCCCCAGTCGCTGCAAAAACAAAGCCACCTTTGATCAGCGGAAATGACCCGCCAGTTTACACTACACGATACGGTCGCCAGGTGAAGCCTAGACAGATAATGGACATTTGATAAACTGTTTCAGTTTACATCAAGTCTGCCATTTAGGATTAACAGTGTATGAGTGACAGTTAGCGTAAACAGCTTTACTACAGCAGCAGTGGTTAGAGCTGAGATTTTTGTAATCGATGGTCAGATTAATTATTTATCAGTTAATAGTGATAGAAATTGCCAGACACTACTTAAATCATTATAAATATCAGAGAGGCATTTTAAGCATTTTCAATAGTTCTTGAATATGCATAAAACTATATTGTATACACTAATTTATGTTTATTACATATTGAAACTAATTTAAAAAAGGGAGATGTTGTATTATAGTTCTCATGTTAAGGGTAGCCAGTCTTTGTATTATAGTTCTCATGTTTAAGGGTAGCCAGTCTACTATGAGCCACAGGGCTTATCAGTATAAATAGCCAGTGCACACGTCACTGCTAGCGCTCTACGTACGGAGCTAGCGGGCGGTACTCACCGAATATAATCTTTGAAATTGTCTGCTCGGGCATATGGTTTGTAACCGCAGCCCCGAGGATAAATAAACTCACCATGGCAGTGTGGCAGTTCAATTAAACCACTCTCGCTCTCTCTTGTTACTCACGTTCACCAAGTAGATTCATATAGTTGTGTTGTGTTAATAAATATAAGACTTATAACACAGACTTGTTATCAATTAACACTCCAACCAAACACCTACCTCACAAAGTCATACCATATATGGATGTATCTCGCAATGACTGTGAAAAGTTGAACAATGAATACTTATGGTATCGATACAAACGACCTAAATTATTGTTCTAAATGTCGTATCATGTTTAGCATTGGAAGGGTTGTTAAGTATCTCGTGCGGAAATCCTAGACGTCGATACGTCAGTATCTAAACGATGCCTCTCTAGGACGGCAATACAAACATGTGTGTGTGTGTGTGTGTGTGCGTGTGTGTGTGTGTGTGTCGCTCAATAATAGCATAATCAGTCTGTTTTATATGGTTGCAACACAACCTATTAAGTAGAAGTTGCGCATGGAGGTTTATGTGGGTTAATATCACTTTAATGGTTCATATGTCGATTACAAATTGTCAAACTGAAAAAAGCTTGAAAACAATTAAGACTATGTTTCCATCTACGCCTTCGCATGGTTGCATACAGGGTAAGGAAAGAAACAACTGATCTTACAAAAGTAAAATTAAAAATGAGCAGATGAAGAGTCATTATTATTTTTAAACTACGTTTCATAAACAGTCAAATTTACAGGTGATTATCTTCAAAACAGTTACATTCACTATCGCTTATACCGATAATTATTTCTTATGCTGGAAAATGTAGTTATATTACATATGATTATACCACGATACTGTTTGTTTAATGTTCAGTGAGTATTTATGCGACTGAGCGTGCAACGGTATCAGCAGCAAACCAATTGACTTGAAAACACGAGGGTCAGTAAGTGATCAGAAAAGGTGATACATTAAAGTTTTTTGGCATCAATAAGTTATGAGTAACGGATTTTGTATGTGTCACTTATTCTTGAGGTCGTGAAAATGGCATGTATATTTGTATAACAATGAGTTATGCTTTAGACAACATCAGTTAAGGGAAGTAAAGAACAAACCTAACAATTCAGGTTCTTGCATGCAACACTCCATCTCGTGATAGTGATCTTTTCTGACAATTTGTTTATATATCCCTGCATACAGGACAATGTAATGCTTTGGACAATTATTTGACCTATGACCTTGAATATTGACCCTGGACCTAGGAACGTGGTTCTTGTGAGCACATCCTCTCATAACGGTTATCACGTCTGTTAAGCTATGTGAAAGTCTTTCAAAACCGGACAAAATAATGCCCTGGACAAAGTAAATGGCTTTATTCTTATATTTGACATTTGACCTTTATGTGTTACCTTGACATTTGAACTAGGAACCCGGTTCTTGCGCGCGACACAATGTCTTTTTGTGCTTATCACTTATGCCATGTTATTGAAAATAAGTCAATGCTGGCAAAAATTATGCCCGGACAGGGTCTATCTCTTTATTTCTTATATTTGAAAGTTGACCTTTAAGCGTGACATTGACCTTGGCCGTACGTGCCTCGTCAGTGCACGGGACATACCATCTACAAACGTTACTCACGTTGAACAAGTTATTTGAAAATCCTTTGATTCTGTACAAAATTATGCTGCGGACAAGGTTCATGCTTATTAATTGTTATAATTGACATTTGACCTTTAAGTGTGATTTTAGACCAAGGGACCTGTTTATTGCGCGCGAAACGCTGTCTCATATTGAGTATAATTAATTTCTGTCAAGATATATGATTTTTTTAATGCAGGTCAAAACCATGCCAAATTTCTATAAAAAAACTTTTACTTGTCTGTTCTAATAACTGTAGATCAGAGATTGTATGGTCATACACAAACTGTGCACGTTAAGTCGATATTGATTAAGCAAAGAAGAAGCAATAGTTGGCGGCATGCGGATGGCGAAAGACATGTGACAGACAACACACGAGAGGTTCCTTATATCAATAGCTCACAGACTCTTCGTGTTCAGGTAAGCATAAAAAATGATAATCCTACACAAATGTCTGAATGCTGTAGTACTACCCAGATTTGTTCAATCAGTTTTCCTTCGTAGTGAGCTAAACCGATGAGTATTATCAAGAGGTGACCACCCTAATGCAAACATACACTAACGATTGCCATGATTTCAATTTCATTAGAGCAATGCAATTAGTTACATTACATTGAATAATTCATTTACTAAAGAAAGATTGTGTTGTCAAGTAATGTTGATTGATCTGTGTAACATTTTAAATCAGCACCAACTCCAAGCGCTACTGAAGAGAAGATCAAACATATTGTTGAGTTTGATAATTGCTTCATACTTTCATGTTAACTAATCATTATCGAGTAATACATATGAGGCGTGTCGGTGGAAAACCGGACTTGATGCATATGCGTTTTCGTTTTTATGCTACTAGTATTTTCTGTTTCATGGAAGTCTCTTTTATGCGGACTGCACAGGCTGATCCAAGACGACACTTTACGCAAATGTATTAAGCCCGGTTTTCCAAAGACATACCTAAATGATTAATATTGCATTTAAAGGACCTATTCACAGACGGGCAAACTGACAATTTAAATCATGTTAAATGCATTTACATAACTCCTGTAGGCATAGTGGTTATCGTGACAAACGACTTTTGATCCGTTGGTCAATGGTCATAAATTCGAGACTCTGTAGAAGCGTATTTTTGTGTTTTTCTTGATTGAATAATAAAATATTTTTTTCATAAAATAAAATCTGTGAACAAGTCCCTTTAAAATGTTCCCAATAAAATGAGATTGAATGGTAATATTTCTTTCCCCGTAATAGCAATGGTATATTTATTATGCTAAACAGATATTGGGACGGGAAAGTTTTCATATGTATTGCATGTACTATTTTATAGTCATTTGTTCTGACACAGAATTAGATGCTGGACACACCAACTGAAAGTATATAATAAACAACAAACGATAAGAAAACTCCAATAAAATTGTGATTTTTTTTCGAACTTTAAAATGTTGTTTTTCCATTGTGACCAACAACTCTCATCACGTACAGCTCGGCAAAACGTAATAAGTCCAAAATTATATAATGTCACGAAATACACTTTACTATGGTTTTAGCATAACCAATTATCGCATTACCGAAAATGCTTAATTATATCGTATTTAACATGTGTTGGCGTCAATTATGCCCAGTGATTAACCGATGTCATAATTTTCATTAAAACAAGGCTTGTCACAGGATGTGACGTTTGCCCCCGAAACATATGCTTTTTATAGGAAGGCAACTCAATGTCAGTTACATGTTGACAAAAATGATGCTTCCAACAAAAAGAGTTAGGGTCCTTGTATTCTGCACTTACTCTCAACATCCTCTATTAACATATGTGGTTTTATTCTAAATCACTTCAATACTAATGGAGTTATGCACTGCACAAGGCAATTAACTGAAGGGCAATAACTCCATAAATATTCAAGAAAGAGTTGTGGTCCTTGTACTCTGCACTTTCTCTCATTGTCCTCTATCATTACATGCAGTTTTATTTGAATCTCTTAATACTAATGGAGTTGTGCTCAGCAAAAGAAAATAAAACAAAGGGCAATAACTCAATAAATATTAAATAAGGAGTTACGGTCTTTGTGCTCTGCACATCCTCTTAGTGTTCTCCATCATTATATGAAGTTTCATTGGAATGCCTTTAATACTAATGGAGTTATGCTCCGCACAAGAAAATTAATACTTCACACAAGGAAATAAAACAAAGGGCAATAACTCCGTAAATATTGAAGAAAGAGTTGTGGTTCTTGCACTCTGCACTTTCCCTCATTGTCCTCTATCATTATATGAAGTTTCATTTGAATCCCATTCAATACAAATGGAGTTATGCTCCGCACAAGAAAATTAAACAAAGGGCAAAAACTCAATAAATATTGTAGAAAAAGTTATTTCCTTGAACTCTGAACTTGCTCTCATTGTGCTCTATCATTATATGAAGTTTCACTTGAATGCCTTCAATACTAATGGAGTTATGCTCCGCACAAGAAAATTAATGCTTCACATAAGGAAATAAAACAAAGGGCAATAACTCCGTACATATTGGAGAAAGAGTTGTGATCATAGTGCACTACACTTTCTCTTATTGTTTTCTATCATTACGTCAAGTTTCATTTGATTCCCTTTAATACTAATGGAGATATGCTCTGCACAAGAAAATTAAACAAAGGGCAATAACTCTGTAAGTATTGAAGAACGAGTTGTGGTCCTTGTACTCTGCACTTCCTCTCATTGTTGTCTATCATGATTGAAGTTTCTTTTGAATCCCTACAATACTTGTGGAGTTATGCTCCGCACAAGAAGCGTGACGGACGAACGGACAGACAGACAGACAGAAAGACGGACGAAAGTTGCGATTACTATATGCGCCCGAATTTCCCTTCGGGGGCATAAAATACTTTACACAAACCATTACAAGCAGCTTATTACCAAGAACGGATTAACTCTCTAACTAACTTCGTGAGTTTGCGCTTGGAAATTAATGTGGTATACGACAAACTTCCCCATTGTTACGAATCAGTTACATCTACCATGCCGTATGACAAATCAACATCAACAGACAAACCCGACTTAATAACCAATATCTTTAACAATCATTTCAGCTTCTATGCAAATTCTGGAGAACTACATACACGTTTTCTATACGGCAATCTATATAACAGTGTTTAATTTAGAAACTGTTGCTAGGAGTCTTATAGTCAAAAACATTTTCAATGAGATAACTCAGGTAGCTATATGTTTTACAAATTAAAGTGATTTGAAGGAATTTCGTATTTGGTAAAGAGTTACCAAAAGAAAATTTCTTTGAATTATTTTTTAGAATTGTTGTTTTACTTCTAGGTAACTTTTACAGTTGGCATTATTGCCATTTAAGGAAAAACGTTTTAGTCTCATGATAGCCATGTTTTAATTAATTGAAATGATTCTCGGGACTTCGATATCAATGAATAGCAGCGTAATGCATTTGAAATTGATCCATTAATTTCAAATAAACATTTTCAAACTAATCGGAAACCTATTTGAGAAAATTTATGTAACTAAATTTAAAGCTGATGCAATAAGAAATGTGTCGTGGTTTATCCACATGCATTCGTTTAAATTACCTTTCGAGCCTTGAATTTGACCTAGTATTCTAGCATACGCTACACAATTAAACTTCGCCAATAAACAACTAGAAATCGAACAACATTTCTCAACAAAATCATATTTTCCTCATTGGTATTGCAATGCGTTGAGTGCTTTGATTTCAAACGGGTGCTAATTGTAAAGACGGGGTAGACACTATACTGTCAGCAGAACGTCAAGTAAATGTATCAATGTATCTGTTCGTTATTTGCATGATGGGCGTCTTTTTAACGTTCATCTGGTGACGGTACAATGCATATTAAAAGTATATCCATTGCCATCGCAGGGTTGTTTACATTTATGAACAAGGTTGTGATGCATTTTATACTAACTTAAGGGCGACAACTTGCATATAGATAAATGTGCCTGCTAACTTCCGTTGAAATCAATGGATCTTAAGGCCGTTATGTAGCCTTTAATTCCAGAAGCAATTTCATATGTTTTATCTCAACATGAATGCAAACACTTAAACATCATTATGTACATCTCAGATTTCATCTTCACTTGATTTACTACGACTTATCGACTATCGATCAAAGTGCAAGGTATATTCGGATAGTACGATATCCGTTTCATTATTTTTGTTACTCATGTCACAGGGTGAATTGAAGAAATAAATAAGTCCATGGCGTAGGTTCGTTCTATTTATTCAGTTGGTATATATAGGAAAAAGTCTGAAATACAATATAATAAATGCATTTCAATGCATGATCTATTTATATATATTTAAAGTAATCAATGCATTTTAATAAATACAAATACTACATAAACAGAAATGAACTTTAGAAATAAATACATTCATTTCAATTTATCAGTAGCCTCAGGGTACCAATTCTCAAACGGTACCAATTCTCGAACGATTTTTATTATTAATAAAACTTATGCACCTGAGAATCCTTTAACTAAAATCCGCTGTTGTTTTAAGTAAGTCCAATATACACATGTTGTATTGGCAAACTTTCAACTTCACAGACTTTGTTTCGATAACACTACTGCAGACGAATTTCCATCAACTACACAAACTTTTAATATCCGAGCGGGTAAATTCGTGCTTCCTTAAGTGAAAACATTCTTCGTCACAAAATTATTATTGATCAAAGATTAAAACATTTCGGACGAAGTTATCATTCAACATTTACAAACTTTCAATTGGTTTACAACTGTCAAAATGACATATTCGTGATTATAGCCTTGACAGGGCGCTACTTAGAATTTGTATGTATCCAGTTTGGCTACAAACAACTAAGGTATTTTATTTCAGTTTCGTTACATCCAACTATTCGTATTGGTCATTGAATAATTAAAGCCTTCTAAAGACGAGCACAATACTTTTGAGTCTATTTTATTTATTTATTTATTTATATAAATGGCACGCAAAAAGTACACATGGTATTAGTTAGAAACGAAATCCTGTCAATTTATTATCATATTTAGTTGCTATATGAAATATTCTACATTATCTGTTGCTTGTTTGAAATTTTTATCAATTGTTATATTGCTCATCATTTAATATGTAAATAAATTGATTTTATCTGTTACATGTGTGTTTATAAGCCTCTGGAGAGTAGTACAACTGACAGATGAGAGCATATCAAAGGTAATTACATTGCTAGAAACTGGTATGTTCCTTACAAAACATAAACTGTTAAATGAATCAAGAGAACGTCTTTTAAAGCACAGGTCGAACTATCAGCTAAGGGACGGAGTGCTGTACAGGAAGCTGAACGATGCCAACAACACCTTACAGCTGGTAATTCCTACTTAACATCGACAGTGGGCAGTCAAGTGTTTGCATGATGATGTGGGACACCAAGATAGAGACAGAACTTTATGGTTAGTGCAACAAAGATTGTTTTGGCCTATTATGGACCAAGACATTATCAATTATGTGAAAGAATGTTTAAATTGCATTAGAAGAAAAACTGCAGTTAAGCATTGTGCACCATTAATGAATTTTCATTCTACAAAGCCTATGGAGTTGGTATCTATGGACTATTTGAAGTTAGAGAAATCTTAAGGTGGATATGAAAATGTTCTAGTCATAACTGATCACTTTACCAAGAATGCACAGGCTTATGCTACAAGAAATCAGTCTGTATATACTACAGCCAAAGTTTGGTTTGAGAACTTTATAACACATTCTGGTTTTACCCAGAGTCTGCATTCAGACCAGGGAAGAAATTTTGAAACTTCTCTGATTAAGTCTTTGTGCAAGATAGCAGGTATTCAGAAAACGAAAACCAATCCTTTTCACCCACAAAGTAATCCAGTGACTGAACATATGAATCAGACCCTATTAAACATGTTGGGAACATTGAATGATGATCAGAAATCTTACTGGAAAAGTAATTTAGCTTCTTGAATGCATGCATACAACTCAACTTGTCATTGAACTACAGGTTATTCACCTCACCATTTAATGTTTGGATGGAAGCCACGGTTAGCCATTGATGCCTACAGAACCAGAAAACCACCAGATATGTATGGAGAGTTGTTCGTGTAGATGATGCAGGATGGAGTAATGTATTGAGCATTTGTGTTTGAAAGTTTATTTCTTCAAGTTTATCATTATTGTGTCAAGATCATGAAAATAGTTTCTTGATTATATTTGTTCTAGGTTGAAGACCACAAAATGTATTTGCTGGTTTATAGTCTAATGTTGTTATTGCAGGATATTTCTTGCAATAAAATTATATTCTGTAGAGAGTATTACATTGTAGAAAGTATGATTTTGTCATTAAATAGTATTGTAAATAGTTTTAAAATATCTTATGTTTAATTGAATATTGCAAGGACTTAAGCTTGTGAATTTTATTTAATTTCAGGAAACATGTTGATTTTTTCATATGACTGTACTTGTAACTCTAAAATTAATAATTCATGCAGAAATACTCGTTTGTCCATTTCAGATGGAACAGACATGTGCTACACGTGTTGTTTACAATTTCAGTTACAATTGTATGTTTATTTCAGGTTAAATATGCAATTTATTTCAGTTTCACTCATGTCAAATAATTTGATGCTATTTGATATCGAGATGCATATCAAAATAAAATTACTTCTTTTATTCTGATGTTCGTATATTAACGGTGCAGTGTAATTGTATATAATTTATATTGTATGTTAAGTTTAATTACTCTGCTACATAATAACTTGTGAAATTGTTTTGTTTAAATTTGGAAAATATGTGTATGTTTCTTCATTAGTAGTAAATATATACAGTTCTGTAAATAAGTAAAATTTTAAATGGTAATATGCCAGGAGGCATTCTTTAAAGCAGGGGAGAAAGTCATAGTGTTAAAGCATTATTTTACTACAATGTTTTATATTTTACGCGTAGCAGATTCATCAGGGTAAATTTGTTTCACCGAGCCGCATTTCGTGTGTGATCGTTATTGTCCGTGAGATATCGTGAGTTTCCGTGAGTGAGCGAGGTATGTTTGTGCGAGTTCGTATTTTATCGAGATAACTGGTCAGTCCGAAATGCATGTGCGTTCCCGGGTTGACAGTTCGATGACCGACCCAATCAGATTATATAATGGTAGAGAGAATGTAAGTGAATTTGATTTTTAACGACGCATCCCCTCACAAACTGATATAAAAGCAACTGGTTTTTCTTTGCAGGGTGGACATTATATTTTTGTACGTGGCTTACGCCATTGTTTATTGTTATTCTAAATTCTAAATGGGACTCACCTGTGGTGAGTTTTTATTTTTCATTAATTATTTCTTTAAATTATTTCGTATATGTTTGAATTGTAGGAATTGTTTTTATTGTATTACAATTGCTAGATTTAAAATAAAATTGTAATAATAATAATAATTATGTAAATCCTCAGGGTACCAATTCTCGAACGATTTTTTGTTAGTTTTGTTACATATATAAAATTAATTCATTTTTGTGGAAAATATTTGCATTAACATATCAGAGGAAACAATACTCTTTCTGACACCACACAAATTCACCAAAAAATATGTTAATAACGTGACCTTACCATTTGTCAAATCATGTCACCTGCGTTTACATTTCGGAACCGAGTTGGAACTAATTGTCGAACGTAAATTAAAGTGAGCCAACAAACAGTTCCAACAGACATAGTGTAAACCTGTTTATTTAAGCTCGATTGCATCGAAAGCCTTAGGCTTGTACAGACCCTCTCGAGTCCGTTTCCTGGGAAGAACCAGTACTTGGTGTCTTTGTGGGAGATCTTGAGAACGCTCCCGGAGTGGGGATCGAACCCGGGATCTCCCGATCGCTAGGCGGACACCATATCCACTACGCCACCGATACCTTTAAACTTGTCAAGCTCTCCCCTGCTTCAGATGTCTGGTCAGCATCTGGAACTTGTTGCTTGCAACTTTCTACTGTCAGGAGAGACTCTGCTATAGGAAGTTCTTTTACTGGTACAATTACAGCATTGCAAACAGCTTTAACAACATCATTATGTACTTCAATCATTGGTTTTCTAGATAACCCGTCAGCATCTGCTTTGCTCTTCCCTGAACGATACAAATGTTAAATTTGTAGTTTGCTAACGATGCTAACCAACGATGTCCCGTAGCATCTAACATCCATGATCACGGAGTCTGTACTGCCCTTTTCTTTGTCCCTTTTCTTGCTCCTTTAGATGTTGGTATACCTACTAACAGATCATTTTATGGTTTTACAATTTGGGCATAATCCTTAACAAATCTCCTGTAATAACCACAAAAACCAAGGAATATTCTGAGTTCTTTGATATTCTTTGGAGCTTGCCAATCTTTCAGAGCTGCTGTTTTCTCCGGATCTGTTTCAATTGCATGATCTGAAACTACATGACCTAGATAAATAACTTTTGACTTGAAAAACTCACACGTGATGGTTTGAGTTTTAGACCGTGCTGTTCTAGTCTCTAGAACACCGCTTACAATCTGGAAATATGGGAATCAAATGAATCTGATAACACCAGAATATCGTCTAAAAATATAAGACATTGTGTCAAGTTCATATCTCCCATTGTAGTTTGCATCAAATTTTGAAAAAAGCAGGTGCATTAGTTAAGCCAACACACATTCTGTTACATTCCCAAAATCCTAGTGATCCTAGTGTAAATGCTGGGAATTTCTTTGAATCTTCTTCGAGTTCCACTTGCCAGTAGCCACTTCTAAGATTTAATTTGGAGAAAGACTTGTAATTTGATAAAGAATCCAGCATGTCATTAACTATTAGCAAAGTATAAGCATTTTTGATTGTATGGTTGTTTAATTGTCTCAAGTCTAAACACATTCTCAAACTACCATCTTTCTTTCTAACTAAAAGCACATAACTACAAAAAGGTGATTTCGATTCTCGAATGGCTCCGCACTCCAGCATTTCCTACAGATGTTGTCGTACTTCCTCGTACATGCCTAGACGGATTCTGTGATACTGCTGTCTGAAAGGAGTGTTATTTGTTAATTCATTTGATGTTTTACAGAAGAAGCACATCCTAAATCAGTAACTGATTTTGACAAGATTCTGTCTCACTTTCCTAACACTTGTTGAGCTCTGAAAGTTTGTTCAGGAGTCAATTCGGATTTGTCGAGTTTAACACCAAGATCCTGCAATTTCTTATATTTCAAAACATCATCATCAGAACATTTCTCATCATTAATTTCGTCTTATGATCCCATGAATATACAACATCTACTTCTGAAAGAGAACATATTACAGATCTGAATGGTATAACAATTGGTTTGGCAGTTAAATTGCAAATCTTTACTGGAACTCTATATGTTTTCTCTGGACCTACTTTGACAATTCTTGGACATACATTTAATAAGGAAAGATGAGATTTACCAGTATTTTCTGTAAGTGCTGCAGCAATCTCGCCTGTGTTCTTGGTAAGTTCTGAAATGGTTAACACTTCATAACGATGAACTGTAATAGGATTCTTGTTTGTTGACATCACAAAAGCTTTCTTCTCTGTTGACATGGCATTAATACCCATCTTCCAACCATTGGTGTACTGGTCCGTTTGCTGAGTATCTCTGAAAAATCTTAATACATTTGTTCCAATGATAACTGGTACGGAATGTCTATAGTTTGTATCTGAAATGACTAAGCTGGAATGATACAAGAAACATCAAGATTTGGTATTTGGATTTCACACTCAAAGTAACCAGTATATGGTAATTGCTGTCCATTTGCAACTCTTATGTCAACACTGAAATCTGAAATGTTAAATAATTCTGGTTTGGAATGAAGATTTTCATAAAATGATTGTGAAACTGCAGTTATCATACTGCCACTATCAATCAAACATTGAACGGTTTCACCACAAACTATAGCGATATCAACATTTTCTTCTCCAATTATATTTTGCAAAAATGACCCTTTTTGTTTAGGGCTTGAAATAGCTTCTTCAGTACGCCCTTCAACCGAAGAAACTAGGCTTTTGGGTTTTGGTTTGAATTCAGAAATTGAAAATTGTTGCCATAATTTTGTTGTCCTCTGTTCGAGTAACCATCTCGTTGTCCTTGGTTCACATAACCATCTCGTTGTTCTCTGAAATTTGAACGAAAATGTCCCCTAAGGTGGTTTCTCTGACCTCGTTGTTGAAATGGTCTGTCCTGCTGTCTTGACTGTGACCTGAAATCTTTAACTTCTTTTTCCAAATTTTGCAATTTTGTAAACATAGAATCCATTTTCTTAGATAATTCATCAATTTTACTTGTATCCACTGTTGCTATCGGTTGATGTTGCACTACTGACCCAGTTTTCAGTTCTTGTTGAACAGCTCTCACATCCCTTAATGAAGCATCAAAATCTGTAAGCATATCAAACTTGTGTCTAGTAAGTGTTTGCAATTTATCATCTTTTAAACCTGTCCAGAATTTAGATCGCAGCATATCATTCTTTGATTCACCTGATTTTTGCTAACTGCAAAAGAGATTCTAGTCTACAACCGCAGGGCTAACACTGGCTCCACTTTTTCTTGAGCCAATTTTTCAGTCGACTTGCGTCATCGTTTCGTATTTCATTGTCATGGAACATACATTTACTAATATGTTAGGGTTTTAAATGTAATATATTTTACTGTGCTGTATTTTAATGCCCTTTAGGTATTTAAGCATTTGCACTTGTTAAGTTATAAATGTAATATTATGCACCTATCAATGTTTTCCCCCGGGGGGGGGGAGCGGCAGGCATATCAGGGACTTTAGACTGCAAGCAATTCCCGACAGGCAGGAATTTGACATGCCGAATGATTCTGGGTCGCAGGAATAGACTTTGGTCGGAATGTGATCCCTTAATATATGCCCCGGGCCCTTGGTCTGCCCGCCGCCCCCCCCCCCAAGGGGAAAATATTGATAGGTACATTACTCTTAGACTTAGTAATAAAACAATGTTGTTGTTGTTGTTTCTTGCAGTAACTTGGAAAATTATATTTTTCTGTCAACATAGACTTTTATAATATCTACCAGCACTTTACACAATACATCCATAAATTAATATTAATAAATTACAATTAACATAATCAACTGTTGCCCTCTGGAAAATACAAGTATCCAAATAAATAAAAGGTGAAGTTCAGAGCAAATATACACTAAATAGATGTGTCAGATTTACAAAATAGCCATACTAAAAACAACTGAATAATGTTGATAGTATATTTTGAACAGAACTCACGAACATACAGCTGGTCAAATCTGTCCAAAATGTAAACAACCCGATAACCAGTCCATTTTGACATACTCCCGACATCCATTTTCACACTCCATTTATCAACAAGATAATCCTTTAATTAACTACTGTGTCTGCTGATCTTACTAGCAATCATCCTTAATTAGACAATGAATGCTGACAAACAGCTCGTTGTGTTTTCACAAGTTTGATAAAACTTGATAAGACATTGTCCAGTCGAAACACACATAGCAGATGTGCTAGACTGTTAATGGAAAGTAATCATTTGCGTCATAAATTATGTGCTAAATACATAAACCAGTCTGTATAAAGTACCAAATTAACGTCCAAATCAGTACCATTTGCTTGTTGTCATATCGGGAAAAGACAAAGTCGGGTTTTTTTGGTATCTGAGCCAAAATGACATTTTCTTGAGCCAATTTCTCAATATTTTCGCAAATGGCTCAATTGGTAAACGACAGCGTGAGCCCTGACAACCGCATGCAGTGACACTTTCATTTGACTTCTGAATTCATGGTCATTTGAACTAACATTTCCAAACAAAGAATCAAACTATCTGTACTTGTAGCTTGTGCACCCAAGGAAACTTGAATCTCACTGGCTGATCCTTTGGCCAAACACCTTGTCCTAAAACGCCAAACAGTGAACGTGGCCTCACCTTTAGGTGTGGGCAAGTCTCCTGAAAAAACTTGGCAATTTGTAAGATTAATTTCCCATATTGGGAACAAAAGATACTTATTGATTATGTAACTCTTGAACATAACTCTCATTCACTTTTTTAACTTCTGTTTTCGCACCAATATCTGCAAATTTTATCATATGCATCTTATGACAAAATTACAAAACCTGCAGCTACCTGCTTCCAATTGCTGCTCCACCATCAACTTCACGTCAGCGCCACCAACTGCTCCTTTTTCTTCTTCCGCAATACCAACAGGATATTGGTATGAACAAATAACACTGAATGACACAATTGAATTAATTATTTATATCAATATTACTTTCTAGCCTGGCCACCAATTTTAAAGGATCTCTATTGCAAAATGTTGCCCTTTGAAATAATTTAGTGTAAAAATTTACACTTTCTTTAGCAAAATTTATATTAGGTCAAAAATAAATGAGATCACAAAATTGTCATCAGCCTCACAAAATTTAAACACACATACATTGAGTAAGACACACAATTACCCCATACTTACTTGTTTTTCATCCATCGGCTTCTGTCAGTATCGTGCAAATGCAAAAGTGACATAAAATTCATGCAAAAGTGTGCAACGCTGTAAGAAAGATTGGGAAAAGCCCACTGACCTAAATAAAAAACAATTAAGATAATTTCCGCTGTGGTTTACCAACTGTTAATGATAAAACAATCAGAAATGCAGGGCTTCCCCCAAATTCCTAACGGCTTCTGAAATGTAAAAATAATCACATGCCTCGAAAACACATTTCAATGCATAAAAAGCAAGGAAACAAAATTATACAACAAAATACATACACCCAAATACAGCAAACACTCAAATATCACAGTTCTAAATAACCATTTGAGTTAAAAATGGTTTCGTTCGTAGTAAGTCACTGAAATGTTCTCACAATGTCTCAACAAACTACAAAAATTGTCTGCCCTCCTTTGACCGGATGTTGACCGAAAGGTACAGGTAAAGTTCCTTCCTCCAGTCGTTGTCGTCAGCTAGCACTGAACCATGTACGCGTAAACACTGTCACGCAGTCGTCAGTTCAAACGTTAACGTGTGCACACACAAAACAAGAGTTTGTTGGATGAATGCTGATATGCTATTCGTAGTAAATAGCAAACAGTCTCAACATAGAGCGATCTAGATCTGTTTTACAGTACCGTGAACGTCGTTGATAAGGCCTTCGTCTGATCTCCAACGAACACGAACCTCTGTACCTCTGACTATTGTTCTCATTTAATTTTCCATATTAAGCAGCTTGTTGTCTGTTGTTAAAACTATGTTTCAATTTCTTCCAATACTGATTTGTAATTCTTAAA
The DNA here is from genome assembly GCA_027627225.1 of Congeria kusceri. Taxonomy (NCBI): domain Eukaryota; kingdom Metazoa; phylum Mollusca; class Bivalvia; order Myida; family Dreissenidae; genus Congeria; species Congeria kusceri. The sequence goes on along the minus strand of JAPFQT010000233.1, from coordinate 104,600 downwards.
ATAGCTCTGAAACTGAGGCCCTGTGTGCACGTGGGACAAATAATTAGGGTTTTGAGTAGCGAGACATTTGCGCTCTTAATATGCAGTTCTTTCCGCATTTTATTATATGTAATACTAATGAATACTGGTTATTTTTATGCTTCACATGCTCCCATATACATAATATTAAAACGCGATAATTTAATTTGTTCATGGACACTATGAGGGGCCTCAAAATTGCGCATGCGCAGTATGAAATAGATTCCCCGCATGCAGCTTGTTTGCATGTTGGGGTTATGTACACAATAATTGGATAAAATATTAATTTATGCACAAATCAAGAGGAAAACTCGTCAGCGTTTTTAAGGGAAAGTATCTGATTGATGGAGATCAACAAAATAGAAATTTTCATTTAAAAAAATGCTTATTCGGATGGGGTGGCGGATTTAGGCAAGTGGCGGATTTAGGCACTGCGCCAGTAACAGACTGCAGTGATTTTAAACAAATACATGGAACAAAATATTCATAGTGTCTTGACTAAAATTAAATTTGCATTGTTTATATACCTGTCTTTCCAGGCTCCCATTGTCCAACATTTTTTGCTAATGGTGCCTCTGCAGTCTAATGTCAGTTTCAATCCAGATTTGTAAGCATTCATGAAGATTGCTGTTATTTAAGCACTGCACAACACCATTATCCATGATGATACAAGATAGTACTACACACACCTTCTAGGATAAATGTATTGGCATACTTAATCTATCTATACGGCTAGTACATTTCAAGCTGAGTTGTGCCAACTGTTGCCATCAATTTTTGCAATTCACGTGTCAGCTACGTGAACATTGTAATTAGCAGAAATATTTTAATCCGAAATCGAATCAGAATTAAGACTGAGTGGTGTTCATCCGAAATCCGTTTACATTCATAATTACAATTGTATTCCACGAAAGAATATAGTTATTGTATATAATTAGAGAGAATATTCACAAGACCAAAATAAAACAATAATTATTTTAAGCTTTTTCCTCAGACTATCAAATTATAAGCCTAATTATGGATAACCTTGCTAAGAAATCTGAGCAATGTTTACAATCGACGACCGCACCAATATGGCGGACGCGCAGACGCATTTTACTTGCATACGGGTAATAGGCGATGCGGCATCTAGGTTTATATATCTATGCTTTTATATCGATTCAGAGGCAGAATTGATTACAGCCGTCCGTCGCCATATAGGGAAGTAATCGTAAAATGCTTACGGAGGCGGCCGGGCGGTAACGGAAACTCTCTAGAAAGAAGATACAAACATCATCGAAGTTATCTCCATTTCTGATTTCTGCTACCTGTTGTACCAGTTGTAGATTGGGGATTTCACTAAGCCCTAAATGCCTTATATGCCCCCCCCCCTGTCTTCGTCTAAACATAATTATTTTAGTTTGATTGCATACAAAAAACTTGAGGCTTATAGAGGCACTCGAGTCCGTTTCCTGGGAAGAACCAGTACTTGGTGTCTTTGGTCCAATTTGGACAGGTCATGAGAATGCTACCTGAGTGGAGATCGAACCTGGCACCGTCCGCTCACAAGGCGGACACCATATTATCCACTACACCTTTGGAGCATTTTGATACACCTTTCTGGCTTTACAGGGCCGGACCCAGACGTGACAGTCGTGGGATGGGGCACGAGCCAGAGGGGAAGGCCCTCCCCCCCGATGGGGGAGTCCTATTTATTTGTTAGTTTGTCCGTCCATTTATTCATTCCTTTATTTACTCATTCATTCCTTTAAAAGCTCATTTATTTACTCACCCATTCATTCACCCATTGATAAATCAATCCATTCATCTATCCAGAATCAACCCAAATCCCTCCATCCGTCTATCTATCTAGCATGCATGCACATGGAAATACACACTTAAATCAAACCTATATACAGTGTAGTTGTTCCGTGTATACCAGATACATTTTAAATGCTCTTTGCTCTCTTTTTTTCCTTAAGACCATTATCTCCTGTCTCTACCTAAGAAAACGATGTAACTGATAAAACAGATGACTTATATGGAATAGTTATCAGCTGCCTGGTTGTCATACTCGCTCTTCACCAAGGTTTGCTTCCCAACCAGCGCATGTGAATTAAGTTGGCAATGGAGTTAATTTATTGCGCACCATCATTAGACGGGGCTTTCCTTAGACTCTTGGGGTCTAATTTTCAAGAGTCAAAATCAAATTCGCCAAGAGTCAGATATAAACCTTCAAGAGTCGATGCTTTGTGGGTAGTTTCCATTCGTTTTCTATCTTTTTATTATTATTTGTTTTAATTAATTATTTTTATTTTATAATTTAATAATATTATTTTAATTTATTATTTTTTTTATGAACTTATTATTTTCTATTAATTTATTTAATTTTATTTTCTTCTTATTATTGTTATATTTTTAATAATAATAATAATATTATTATATTATTATTATTATTATATCTATTCTTATTATTTATTATTATTATAATTATTAAGACGATTTTAGAATATTCTTTACATACTAAAAATACCACTGAATTATTTTTTTACGAAATCGCATATCATGTACAACAATAAAACAGGCTTTCCTTCCTAAAAAAATATACGTAGTTACGGTCCGCAAATATTGTTTTACTGTTACAAAGTATATAAATAAACTGCAATAAAATAATTATTCAAATGCAAGATCGCAACGTTTTTGCAATACGAAAGCTTTATAAAAAAATAAAAGATTTCAAAGTTCTTGCACTACGAAGTTTTTATTCCCAGATGACATGTATATATTTGGTCGATACACGCACTTATTCCATGCGTGGAACGTGACGTCGTTTGTGTCAGCATAACTTTCGCGCGTTTTTACAAAATAAAGGATTTACATGAAATACACAAACAAAATGTATTTATGACACTCGAACACTAAAATTGCATATTACATATTTCGGATATAAGAAATGTTACGTCAGTCAGATTTTTCGCTGAAATCGGATTTCAAATTTTGAAAATATATTAGAAAATCTAAAATTTACCCGAGATATAAAGGAAAGTAATTTAAAACAATGCCTTTATATTTAGGAACTGAACTAAATGTGGATATTATCAACGACTGAAGCGGTGAGTACATTGTGTTTTAAACGTTTAATGGTCGGGAATATACATACTCTAACGAACTCATGTACATTAACTAAAGTGTGGATACATGTATATTACGCCGAAAGGTTGATTGTTCACTTCATTGGAAGCGTATATAATTGTGCATTTTAGTTGGTCAATATAGATTTTTTTGAGCGACAAAACTCCGCCTAATGGGTGGAGCTACACGATGAGTTGACCGCTGATGGACAGCGTCTATTTAAAGTTGACTCCGCCTCCGATTAATAATCGCCGAGTGTTTTATCAACTTTGACATCGCTCTTCGACTGATTGGGCCAACGACGGATGAGTTTATTTACCCTCGTGGCTGCGGTTAAAAACCATATGCCCGAGCAGACAATTTCAAAGATAACTTCGGTGAGTACCGCCCGCTAGCTCAGTACGTAGAGCGCTAGCAGTACCCGACCAGCATCTCTCTCGGTAGGGAGAGCGCTAGCCCTCCGCGATGCCGTGACACACACCTCGATGACTGATTGGGATAATCAGCCAGCCGAGTTATACTGTATGACGCAAGTCCGGCAATTGCCCCGGGTCAAAGGTGACGCATGAAGTAATTACCTCGCGAGTCAAACAAGCGTATTTGGAAATTTCCACGCGTCAAAACCTGGGAGCTCGGGTCAAAGGAAAGTCCTGATTAGACCACACACAGTATCATAAAAACTTGCATCAACTTCATTTTGATGTGTCTCAAAAATTGATACAGGATATGCTTTGGATCCACACATGATGATGATTATTTGCGGGGAAAACCCTCGTAAACTACTAGATTCAGACGCACGTGATAAATGCAACAAACGTTTGATATAATAATTCAATCCACTTTAATTAGTCTTTATAAAGCTTTGTTTGAGCGAATACAGTTAGGAGTTAGTTTCAAAGATATAAGTTGAGACAGTGATGACATCTGAATATCAAATTAATTACTTTTAGTTTAACTTATTCAAAACAGTTAAATGAAAATGGGGGCTATAGTGATTATTACGAGAGATGTAGTACTAAAAATTTACACTACCACTATGCATATGAAATTGTGACGCCTCGATGTTTAAGACATAAGGCTTGAAATGCCGTTGTTTATAAACAGCAATGCATGCATATTCTGACAATATTTAAATTACATTGCTTGCCATCAAAACAATTCAATATTGGTGCAGAATATTGCAATACGTTTATGATGGGTAGATAGTTCTACAGTCTTTGAAATAACCCACATGCACTAAGCCCGGAATATATGCAATCATTTCAGTCATGTTCAAGTTCTAACTTGTCTGCCTGACATTGCAAGTAAACATTGTTAGAACTGTTATGCAAAAATGACCCGGTGGTCCCTTTCAATGAAGCTGCAAGTGACGAAGAACAAGATGATAAATTAGCATTATATAATTATCTTTCCATCGATCAGTTAATCAATTATCGTGAGAATAAAAATAAACAAGTTCAGGCAAGTGAAAATATATTTGAAAATGTTTAGAATCTTCTGAATTGTAGAAACTTCCGAATTGGCAAGTGCCTGGGAAAAATCTAATGTAAAGACTGAAAATGGCCAAGTTTGATAATCAGCCAAATTGCCATTGAATTATCTAGAATTCGCCTTATTAGCTCACTAGAACACAAAGTTCTTGTCGTGAGGCGAACCTTAAAAAATGGTTTGTTTTGCATTGCTTACCCAAGGTTGCTGGTAATGGGTAGGTAGGTAGGTAGGCTTTTCTCTCTTTTTTTGTGGAAAAAAATATGTAAATTTATTAATGATTCATTTAGCATCAAAATATAACATATAACACAGGCATTGCTTTTATTAATGTAATGAAGTGTCTGTTGAAATAACGAGAGCTTGCTAGCAATCATCTTTAATTGATAAAACATTATTAGAATTGCATTATGATAAGGCCAATATTATATGCAAGGGTTTAGCAAATACAGTTAATTTATTTACCCAATGGAAAACGACCTAAATGAAAGAATAGTGAGCTTTTCTTTAACCTAAAGGAAAAATAAAATATTCGGAATGGTTTGTTTAACAAGGAGAAACACATTTGAGTAGGGACATTTTCGTCTTGTAGGTAGGCTATGGCAAAAAAGTTACTTTTAATTTTGGCCCGAGCTTTTGTCTGTCCGTCGGCCACTTTTTATTTAAACAACATCCCTAAACCGCTTGGCATATTTAAAAAAAACTTCACAGGAATGATACTTGGGTGACCCTCTTTCGAAACGTTTAGGTCCGCTGCATATGTACGTCACCAGAGCTGAAAATAGATTTAAAAAGTGAAAACTTTAATAATCTTCTCCTTTGAAGCCGTAAGGCTCAGGGTTTTCATATTTGATATTCTCTAGAGGTCCTCTACAATGATTGTTCAAATTATTCCTCTGAGGTCAACACTGGCCACGCCTGGGGGTCACATGCTTTATATAGACTTAAATAGCAAAATGACTTTAAAAATCTCTAAAACAGCAAGGCCCAGAGTGTAACATCCTGTAGTGGTTCTCTACAAATATTGTTAAAATTATGCCCCTGGGGTAAAGTGGCCACGCCCTGGGAGCCAGATGGTTTATATATACTCATACGGCAAGTCGACTTTATAAATCTCCTATGAAACCACAAGGCCCAGAGGTTTCGTATTTAATATGCAACATTGTATAGTGGTCCTCTAAAAAGATTGTTCAAATTATGGCCCTGTGGTCAAACATTGCCATGCCGCGGGTATCACATGATATACACTTAAATAGCACAATGACTTTAAATATCTTCCCCTCTGAAACCGCAAGGCCCAGAGGTTTTGTATTTGGTAACATTGTACAGTGGTCCTGGACAAAGATTGTTCAACTTATGCCCCAGGGGTAATAAGTGTCCACGCCTGGGGGTCACATAGTTAATATAGATTTAAATAGCAAAATGACTTTACAAATCTTCTCCTTTGAAACTGCTAGGCCCAGAGGTTTCTTATGTAGTACATTACATCCAATAGTCGTCATCAACAAAAATTGTTCAAATTATGCGCCTGACGTAAAATTGGCCACGCTCTGGGTGTCATATGGTTTCAATATTAGACATATGGCAAGTGGACTTCAACAATCTTCTCCTCTGAAACTGCAAGACCCAAAGGTTTCATATTTGGCATGAAACATTGTGTATTAGTCCTCTAAAAAGGTTGTTTAAATTATGCCACTGTGGTCAAACATGGCCACGCCCCGGGTGTCACATGGTGGATATATACTTAAATTGCAAAATAATTTTAAATATCTTCTCCTCTGAAACTGCAAGGCCCAGATGTATTGTACTTGGTATGTAACATCGTATAGTGGTCCTCAACAAAGAGTGTTCAAATTATACTCCAGGGGTAAAAAGAAACCACGACCCGGGGATCGCACGGTTTCTGTAGACTTGTATAGCAAGTGGACTATGCCCCTGGGGTCAGACATGGCCACGCCCCAGAGGTCACGTGGTTAATATACAGTTAACTAGCCAAATGACTTTAAAAATCCTCTCCTCTGCAACCGCAAAGCCCAGAGGTTTCGTTTTTGGCATATAACATTGTATAGGTGTCCTCTACCAAGATTGTTCAAATTATGCCCTTGGGGGTAAAAAGTGGCCACGCCCGTGGGGGCAACATAGTTTATATAGAATTAAATAGCAAAATGACTTAAAAATCTCCTCCTGAAACTGCAAGGCCCAGATTTTCATACTCAGGTGAGCGCCTTTGGGTTTTTTTGGCCCTCATTTTAGCTATTTTAACCTAGAGGGAGCATAATTGTTTTACAAACAGCTCTTGTTTGTTTTAGTCTACTGTTTTATTAAAACTTTTAAGTGAACTACAATAGCCTCAGGAAATAGTATGTTTGCCATTGATTTTGAAACTGGTGGATTTGTTACTATATTTCTGCATCAGTAATTGCTACCTCATAGACATGCACATATTGTCAAGTCCTTGATTACTATTTACTGGAAGCACAGACATATGCCGCGTCCTCACTGTTTCTTGAAAGAAGCCACCCATAGCCCTAAGAGGGGGGAATATTCATGTCATTTTCTTTGGATGTGGATTTAGTTGTTTCTAGTCAGTACTCATCCTTCCTGTAGATTAAGGTACGTTAATACATTTTCAAAGCATCAGCTTTAAAAATGGCAGATTAAGGGCCCTGCTAGTAGTTTTCATTACAACCGAATAAAGAAAGCTTTTGTCATCACTGAGTGGCATAGGTGTTGGTTTCTTTCAAATCTCTTCAATATCTTAATTGCAAAAATTAAAGCATCTGGCCTAATGAAACCAATATTAGGGTATATTGAGAAACAAAGAAGTAACTTAAAACATTTGTCCTTCCCTGACTCGAACCTGCGACCGTATTGAACCAAACAGACTGGCGCCTTAACCACTCAGCCATCCATACTTATAAATATAGAAGTAATTTGAAGGCTGTGTCAGTTATACACGAGTTTTCCAAAATACCAAGGAAAAACTTTTCAAACGCTTTATAATTTTATCTATTTCAAAAGATTATTTTTCTTAAATGTCGCAATATTTCCAACCTATTTCTTGCTCAGAAGTGTTATGTTGCCTGTATAAATATTGTGCGTTTCTTTTTGAGATCTATGTCAACAAATTTTAACAGGTTTTTGGTTAGGTCCACTTTTCTAAAAATCATTTGACCTGTAGACGGCTTTCAAACTTTGTAATATTCAGCATAAGGAGATGTATGTGTAGGACTAGGTCAAGTACCAAAACAATTTCTTTGATTTTGATTTATGATCATGTCATATCATTGCGAATGATGTTATTTGTAAATAAAAAAAATTAAAAAAGGAAAATGCACATCCAATAACAGACGAGCAACATCTTTTCTGCAGACGGCCTTCATCTCAATGCCAGTGGTGCGCGTAGCATTTTGGAGACGCGGTCTGCATTGACATGCAGTCAGTGCCAGTTACCGAAGTGAGGGACCTTACCCTATAAACCCCTATTGTGACAAGCCTGCAACTTGCTCTGCCACCATCATGGTTGATGCCCCTCCAAGGAAGTCTTTTGCTGATGTCATTCAGGTGGTATTATTATTGGTATTTTTTTTTTGTACACTGTACATCATTGAACAGTATACATAGAAATACAGTTAAGTATACTACAGATGAGCCGTATGTTGTATTTTTTTTTTAAAGTATATCAAACATTTTGAGACCAATGTTGTCATCAATTACTTATTTGCAATGCGTTGACAGCATTAGCTACTTAAAGGGACTATGTCATCGAAAAGGGCCTCAAGGGGCAATTTCTTCAAAACATCTTAAATTTACATATTAATCATGGCATATAATAACAGTTAAAATAGGGTATATATGATGGGAAAAGAGTGTCAGTCGTTATATTTTAAAAAGGAATTTTCCACTGAATCCCAATTAAAGGGCCATTTTCCAGGATTTTTCTGGAAAATAAATCTTATTTTTCTTCACTAAATTATAAAAAGGCATGAAAAATGTTATGCCGGCGGAACAAAAGTTCCTTTTTTTCTCTAATTTTTGTTGAGTTTTTGCAGTAATTTGCAGGGAAAGTTCTGCTGGCGGAACAAAACTTCAATGTTTTTAAGAACCAAATTTAATGATCCACCAGCAAATTCTTGTATTCCTTTAAACAAGTAATGGATATGTTCTGCTGGCGGAACAAACATCCCAACATTTATATTCCGATTAATAGAAAACCAAACTCAAAATGTTCCGCTGGTGGTACAAACTTCCTAAAATTTATATTTTGAATAACAGAAATCAAACTCGAAAGTGTTCCGCTGGCGGTACAAACTTCCTAACATTTATAGTCTTAATACAGAAATCAAACTCGAAAGTGTTCCGCTGGCGGTACAAATTTCCTAACATGTATAGTCTTAATACAGAAAACCAAACATTGAGTGTTCCGCTGGCCGTACAAACTTCCTAACATTTATATTCCGATTAATAGAAAACCAAACTCAAAATGTTCCGCTGACGGTATAAACTTCCTAACATTTATATTCCGATTAATAGAAAACCAAACTCAAAATGTTCCGCTGGCGGTACAAATTTCCTAACATTTATAGTCTTAATACAGAAAACCGAACATAGTGTTCCGCTGGCGGTACAAACTTCCGAACATTTATACTCTGATTAACAGAAAACCGACTAGTGTTCCGCTGGCGGTACAAACTTCCTAACATTTATACTCTGAGAAACAGAAAACCAAACTCCAGTGTTCCGCTGGCGGTACAAACATCACAACATTTATATTCCGATTAATTGAAAACCAAACTCGAAAGTGTTCCGCTGGCGGTACAAACTTCCTAACATTTATAGTCTTAACAACATAAATCCAACTTAGTGTTCCGCTGGCAGTACAAACTTCCTAACATTTATAGTCTTAACAACATAAATCCAACTTAGTGTTCCGCTGGCGGTACAAACTTCCTAACATTTATAGTCTTAACAACATAAATCCAACTTAAGTGTTCCGCTGGCGTACAAACTTCCTAACATTTATAGTCTTAACAACATAAATCCAACTTAGTGTTCCGCTGGCGGTACAAACTTCCTAACATTTATAGTCTTAACAACATAAATCCAACTTAGTGTTCAGCTGGCGGTACAAACTTCCTAACATTTATTGTCTTAACAACATAAATCCAACTTAGTGTTCAGCTGGCGGTACAAACTTCCTAACATTTATAGTCTTAACAACATAAATCCAACTTAGTGTTCCGCTGGCAGTACAAACTTACTAATATTTATTATCTGATTTAATGAATTACCAAACTAAAGTGTTCGGCTGGCGGTACAAACTTCCTTATATTTATAATCTGATTCAATAAATAACCAAACTCAAGGTGTTCCGCCGGCGGTACAAGCATTTTGATAAATGCTATATTCTTAATTACCGTTTCCAAGCATCCTGTCATATAATGCTTCGTGACATATATTCTGTCAAAGTCTACTAAAATGTTCTGCTTGTGCCATATATGTACTGACATTCCTTTTCTGAATTAAAAAAACAACAATATTTTTACAAGCACAATGTCAAGCCAATTTATGAAATGATTACATTTTAATAAATTTAAAACAATACTAATTCAAAGGACATGTTCTTGACATACACAACTAGAATTGTCACATGAGTGACGGATATACCCCCACAAAATGGCCTTGTCAAAAAACTATGGCATCCATTCGAAAGAAATGGACAGAGAGAATGCTTTAATTTGTGAATGGTCAACAGTGTGATTGGAAAAATTTAATTTCAATAGGACCCATAACTCTGTCAACATTTAGTAGTTTGTAACCAAAGTTGAACTTGATCTGTATTTTATGATGTTACACCTTTGTACCAAAAATAAGTTAAATATGTGCAGCCTTTCATGAGTTACTGTCCATAATTTTCGGGGTTTTAAGTCAAAAAGGGGGGCCATAACTGTGTCAAAATTTAGTGGTTTGTAACCAAAGTCAAACTTTACCTGTATTTTATGATGCTACACATGTGTACCAATAATTATTTAAATATGTCAAGCCATTGTTGTTTTTTTTTTTTTTTTTTGTGATCCGATTCTTTATTTACCTCGTCCATAGGTATGTGCAGGTCGAGGTCACCCTGCTCCATACCTTACAATGTTTGATGTTAGTAGACAGACAGTTTAAATACAATAAAAGTTAGTGAATAATAATATTTGTTGAGTTGTCTTAACATCTTTATAGATTACTGATAATGTTATAGAAGAGGTAAAATAAATATGTTTATATGAATGCATGTACAACAAAGTAGCAAAAAACACTTCCTTTCGGCATACATACAAACATAAATATGAAAGAAAGAAGAAAGAAAAAAACAAAAAACACAGAGAATCATGTTTGGACTTCTGACAATATAATCTTGAAAATCATTGCGAGACATACAGCAAAATGGTATCGGGTAAGTATTAGAACAATAAAAAACTAGTATAATTATGATATTGGATCCACTACACTACTTCATCGTGGATTGGATTGGCAAGTAGCTGTACAATTGCCCATTTTTGCTTTTCTTTTTCTTGACATTTGCCATTGTTTTGAATGTCCCATGATAATCGTAAACTTTTACTTAGTCCTAGTATAGTTGGTGGGACCCTTTTTTTCTTACACATAAATATGTATTTTTTCAATTCTAAGATACAAATATTTATTTCACTCATGGTTTCATTTGTACTGCCAAGTATCATAGTTTGACAACAAATTTCAGAATATTTGTGCATATTATGTGACCTTAAAAATTGAATAACATAATTGACAACAATTTGTGTAAAGTAGCAGTCCCAGAATAAATGTATAATAGTTTCTTCATGTTCTTTGCAAAAAGTACATAAATTATCCTGTGCAATATTCATTTTATACAGTAAAGATTTAGTTCCTAGGATTCTGTGCACAATTCTTGTCTGAAACCACTGGCTTTTAGGGAATTTAAGTCAAATAAAGGTACTTAACTCTGTCAAAATTTAGTGGTTTGTAACCACCAAAGTCGAACTTGACCCGTATTTTATGACGCTACACATGTATACCAAGAATTATTTGAACATGTCAAGCCATTCTAGAGTTATCATCCGAAAATCATGTTTTTCGGGAATTTTAAGTCAAAAAAGGGCCATAACTCTGTCAAAATTTAGTGGTTTGTAACCAACATCGAACTTGCCCTCTACTGTATGATGTTACACATGTGTACCAAAAATTATTTGAATATGTCAAGCCTTTCTCGAGTTATCATCCAGAAGCCATGTATTTAGGGAACTTCAAGTAAAAAAAGGGCCATACCTCTGTCAAAATTTAGTGGTTTGTAACCAACATCGTACTTGACCTGTATTTTATGATGTTACACATGTGTACCAAAAATTATTTGAATATGTCGAGCCTTTCTTGAGTTATCATCCGGAAACCAAAAACCAACAGACCGACAAGCTCACTCCTATATACCCCCCCTCCCTCCTAAACTTCGTTTGTGGTGGTATAAACAGACAAAGAACGACTGAAGAAAGCACTCACATACTAGTAGTAATAACAATTATTTTACATAAAATTGACAGTTTATCAAAACATGTCATGAACTGTCAACTTCTAACATTGGAGACATCATTTGTTCAAACCAATATATTGATAAAAATATGTATCATGTGAAGTATACACATAAAAATAAGGTAATATGTCATAAAACAAAACTTAAATCCTTTACAAAATAGTATAATAAACCAAATTACAAGTTTAACTAACCATTATACAAATTTCACTTATGTGGATCTTACACTGCAGCAAACAAGAGCTCTATGTTAAACAGTTATGCCCCTTATAGGTTAAAAACAATCTTTAAAATATCAATTTTACCATTTACCGGAAATGGCTAAAACTGCCAATAGTAGATAATTCAAGGGCCACAACTCCACAGTTCCTAGGTTAATTTGGTTGATTATCAAACTTAACCAAGATAGTATGCCCACAAAAATATTCATAAACTTTAGTGAAGATCGGATGAAAACTATTGAAATTGGAGCGGAAAAGGCTAAAACTGCCAATAGTAGATAATTCAAGGGCCAAAAACTCCTCAATTCCTGGGGTGATTTGGCGGATTATCGAACTTGGCCAAGATATGCCCACACACATTTTCATCAAGTTTGGTGAAAATCAAATCGGATGAAAACTGTTGGACTTAAGCAAGATGAAACGAAAGCTGTCTTACAACCAACAGGCAGACTGACATTAGCAAACCAATATACCCCACCATTTTCAATGGGGAACAATAACGACAGTTATTTGAACTTTTAACTAAATTTCAACAAATTATGTAGTTTTCTCTTGAGATATACATTGCGCAATCTTTCATTAATAATTCGTAAGTGCACACAGATCTTCATTTGCAAAATGTTTACATTTTAATATCCTAATTTAAACATGAATCAAATATATATATAAAATGTTAACGTTCAGAAGCCATTAATAACCTAATAATCATTACACCCAACAATGAGCTTAGCTGAACGAGTCCCTTTATTCGCACAAATGTTTCTTTACTAGCAGCAAAAATGATCACAACTTGCAAAGCTAAATCGAAAAAGAAATATTTAGAATCACACTGTGAAATGTTCGCTGAACTAAACTAGATGTGTCACAGACACAGATGCCAGCAACATTTCATGATTGGACACCGACAAAGGGCGTGTCGCCAACACTAATTTTTGCCTACACAAATTTATTTTCAGATAAATTCAATAGTTGAAAAAAGAACAAGGGCCATACCTTGCCAAAATTGGTTGCAGCCAAAATTCCTGTCTTAACAATCACCAACCTATAGAACGTTTCGAATATAAACTTTAGGCAGAAAATCTATGTAAAAAGGGGGCATAATTTTGACCAAATAGAATACAGTGTTTTATGGAATGTTGCCCCTGACACTGGAGTTGATGAAAAAGGTATATTCCAATTTTCAAGTGAATAACTTATGTAGTTCTGCAATTTCAAAACTTTTGAATAAGTAAAAAGGGGCATAACTATGTCAAAATACAAAACAGAGTTATAGGGAATGCCGCCCCCTGTATTGAAGTTGATGAAAAGGTATATTCCAATTTTCAAGTGAATAACTTGTGTAAATTTGAAGCTACAAGACTTTTAAATAAAAACTTTAACCAAATTTAGACGACGATGCTGACGCCAAGGTAGTAGGAAAGCTCACCTATTCTCTGAATAGTCAAGCTAACAATTTTACTCATTGCTACACCAATAAATACTACAATAAATTTAGCAACATTTTCTTAATCTGAAAAAAAATATTTGTCAACCATGTAAACTGTTCATCAACACTGTGTCAAATTATATCAAATTAGTTTTGAAATAGTGTTATTTTAAAGCGTATCCTGGATTTTTAATGGTAAATTGCAAATATAATTGCAAAATTAAAAAAATGTGTCAACCATGTAAACTGTTCATGAACACTGTGTCAAATTATATCAAATTATTTTTGAAATAGTGTTATTTTAAAGCGGATCCTGGATTTGTAATGGTAACTTGCAAATATAATTACATAAGGACATAAGTGAGTAAGTAATTAAATATCTTCGCCTTGCAACATTGCCCATACTTAAACAACAATAGCATGCATGTTTCCTTTAATAAATGCTATCTAAAAAATCATATGAATCAACGAGCAATAAATGTCCATAAATATCTTCATCCAAACATGCTTTTTCCTTTCATCATATGCCAGCACCAGCACAAGCGATGTTCTGCGTACAGTCACGTCTAAAATAACAAAATTGTATGACAATGTTAACATTAAATAATTATCAAATCCTGTGCCCAGGGCCCAGAGGCTACCAATAATTTCCATTGGGCTACAATAATTTTAAATAACAAGCCTACCGGGCCACTAAAGCTGTTTCATTTATCTGTATTAATTATTGTTTAATCTTTAAGTATTGCATACATTATAAACTATGTATTTTAATTAATTAATAGGATTAGTCTGATCACCTAGAGAACTAGTTTGCTTGTCTTCCAGTTTACTGTGTGGTTCATCATCATGTAAAAAGTATTTGGGTTAGCCAGGATAGCAATGACAAATTATGGTATTCCATTATCATTATAATAAAATTTGTTTATGACTATAATTAATTTATTATAACAATTATCAGAGCTTTTGGTAGGTTTATAAAAAAAACGATTGCTAAAAGCATAAACACACCTGCGTATCTTCGCTTAGAATGGGATCTCTTTCTTCCGCCCTGACCTTGGTCTCATGCATTTATATCGACTGAAAATGTACAACATATTGAGCATTATCATCATCATAAATTAACACATTAAAACTTCTACGTTCGGATGTGACAGTGGGATCAAAAACAAGCTACAGTTATCAATGAAATAAGTCACATTTGAGTTGACTTGAACATCTGGTAAATTGGCAATGATATACAATAAAAAGGCCCAGGTGGATAAGAGGCTCTACTGGCCCAAAGATTGTTCAACAGGGCTACTTTTTAGACCAGAACCATCACTAAACAAGAGCTGCTTGTAAAACAGATATGCAATGGAATGGAACCATACATACAAATTTAAATGTCTATCACTCAAGGATGAGTCTTGTGCGAAGTAGTTTCTGAGATGTGTAAATGGACTCACTGGTGTGAGCACACAAAATGGACGAAATAACATAGCTTAAGCGTACAAAACATTACATTCAAAGTAATAAACAACAAACAAATAACACTCGGGCAACAACAAAATGCTTGTTAGCACATAAGTAAAGCAATGTTTACTTCTTTTATCATTTTAACAATTTTACTCTTTGACATGAAATATTGGGAATATTTATTAAAGCTAAACTACAATGTTGTCACTGTTTTTCCAACAGCATCACAAAACAAAAATAGCTGATATCAGCATTAATATCAAGCTTTAAGATCACATCTGCTTTATATTTTGTACTTTTATTTAATGGGGTGTATCAACAGAATGTAAGGTATAATATGTCAAAAATAATGCATAATATTAAGGAGTATCTATTAAATAATTGCTTAAAACATAGGTGTAGTTTTTATTTTCAGACAGTAAGGCACAAGTTTAAATTCGAACAACAATTTTTGGGGTATTGTCATTTTTACAATTCCATCAACATTTTACTGATACTTGAAAACAAATAGCAGTGATAATTGGGATTATGTCTTGTTTTAATACTCGTCTATATTTATGGGAAATACCCTCGTTATGCCCCTTTAAGAATAAGGTGTCATATTGGTGTTTCCATTTACAAATCAAAATGCTTTAAACTAGAAAAATAACTTCAAAGGTTTTAATAAAGTGTGCATATCCAAAACATTTATTTCATTAACCTACCTTTTTCTTTCTTAGAAACCCTGTGTCCAGAGCCTTGCACTGCAATCTGTACCTAGAAATGTACAATGCACAGCTTAAAATGTTTAATCGATACAATGTGTAATAAAAACAAGATGCTGTTTTCGATCAACACACACGACCCGGTTGGTGCTGGACGGCCCATTTGAATTATTTTAAGTCATAATTAGATCTAGGTCAAATTGAGGCTGAATTATATGGGTGGATTAGGAATGGTCATAAGCAACAAATGTGTAAGTATCGAAGTGATATAGGCGGTGTTGGTGCTAGAAGAAACGGTAAAATCTAGTTAACCTTGTATGTACAGAATCACAAGACGGAACCACGGACATGACTATCACTATTTGCCTCCTGTATCAAGATGTCGAGGACATAAAAAGATACCTAAGAATTGTTACTGTTAATGGGATATGCAAGAATATATATTTATGCCATAATAATAAAAGCAAACATTAGATCATGCAACTGTTGTAAAAAGCAATGTTATGGTAAGCAATTCATAAAGACCATTGATGTAAACAGCAATGTCAGAGGAGGCAAATCTTGATAGACCGAGTAATGGAGTAGGTAATTACACAGGGGATTAAATGGACGCAGCGGGTATCCACTGTGTAGTACATGTTTACTGACTTATACGGCAAGGCCGAGATTAAAGAGGGCAGAGTGGGATCAAAGGCGGCAGGGCGGGGGTCGAGGGCAGCAGGGTGCTCCGCCCAATCATTAAGGCCTAGCTAGATCACTTTAGACCATTGTTGTACAAGGTAGTATCAGACTAGGCCATTCATAAAGACCAATGATATAAATGGTAATGTCAGAATACGCAAATCTTAATAGAAAATTCTTATAAAAGGCAACATCAGAGTAGCAATTCAAAAAGACCATTGATGTAAACTTACACCATGAGCACTTATTGTTTGTTTGACAAACATGGTCAGTTTTGCTAGGCTCATCAATGACATTGTCATTATTGTTTGCAAAGCAATTTAAAAGGCATGACCTAGTTTGTAAAGTGGTGTTTACACTACAGTTCTTATGTATTATGCTTTAATTGCATACATATTTTTATTTCATAAACATAAGAAACAAGAATATATATTTTTTGGAAGATCTCATTGAAAAAGTGCGAAACAAATTGGGTATAAATGTTTGCTTATATAAGCGTAACGTAATATTATAATTATGATTTCCAAAATGTGGTTGTTTTGTAAGAATTTCTTTGGCCTTAGGCATACAAAAATGTAGATACAAAAAGGACAGATATAATAACACAATTAGATACTGGCTTGATAAACAAGCAATATATATGTTTAAGTGATTTTTAACTTTTTTTTCAACTTATTACTTAACAAGTATACCAAAAACTAACCCATGGTTGACGGGTTTCCTTGTCAATTAGTTCTTGCAGCTCCGGAACCATGCCTTGTTCCGGAGGAAATGCTGGTGTTGCCGGCTGCCTTGGTTAAAGTGCCAGCGGAAATGTTGCAGTAGTTTCCACATTTGTATGTAGCGACTCATAAAATTCGTGCCACTTTTTCAGACTGTCTTTTTTTTAAACAGAAGTTTTATATTATCAATTTGTTTTACATGTTTGTCAACTTCAATTTTGGTAAAATCAGGCTTAAATAAACCCGGATGTCCATTCGGCGTTTTAATCAAAAAGTTTCCATCCATTGCAGTCCATGATTGCTGTTGTTGCCCCTTATAAAATACCTTAACCCCGCCATCAACACTAACACATCTGTAATGCAATGGTTGTGTTATGTGGTGCATTTTATCCGGGTCAAGCCATGTTTTTATATCAAACATTTGAGTGACTCTTTCTGCACTCTTCAACACTTGTAAAAATTCATCAAAATGTTCAAAATCGTTCGAATTTAAAAACCTTGAAACTTTACTAAATTTGGCATCTACATCTTCATGTGTATGGCCCACAATTAAGAACGACATGTGAACCTGAAATGAAATATAATTATATATGAACAAAAATCAGTATACCAGACCAATCAAAACCTGTCAGCCAGTCAGATATAATGTCTGACAAAAACTGTGGGTGTCTGACAAAATTTATAACATCTATTACACATATTTTATGGTAGTTTGACTTTTGTTAAATCAATTAGGCAGTTATTTCTGCAACAATAAACATGGCAATTCCACAAAAACCAAATTAATCGAATGAAATGCATAAAAATAACTACTAAAAGAAATGAAGTTTCATTGCAATATCTCAATTTGCTCTAGAGTTATACAGCGGAAGCTGTTTTACTATTTTTAGTAACAGACACTTTGGCCTTGATCCAACCCACCGAAGATGCAATTTCAATTCCCAAGCAAGGTCTTAATACCAGGTATCTAGTATGTCTGAAGTTTCTTTGCCATAGCTCAATTCATTCTGAAGTAAATGATTGAAAACGGTTTTCCTATTTCTAGTAATGCAGACCTTGACCCCACCCGCCCCAGATGCAATCCCAAGCGAGGTCTCAATATACGGTATCTATGTATAACCGATAGCCTCGTTATCATTATACTCACAATATGTATTTTTCACATTTACTCATGTTGTCATGTTATCATGAACTGAGTTTTTCTGAAATAAACTTGGAAACTTGCATAAAGTATCATTGCAATAGCTAAATTTGTTCTAAAGTTAATGAGCGGAAAACCGTTTTTCTAGTTTTAATAATGGTGGCCTTGAACCCACCAACTCCAGATGCAATACCAAGCGAGGTATAAATATAAGGTATCAACATGTATATATGAAGTTTCATTACAATAGCTCAATTTGTTCCTAGAAATTATTCCCACAAACATTTCCATTTTGTTTGGTAAAGATCAGAAGAAACTGTTGAGAGCAGAAACGAAAGTGGTCTACAGACTGACCGACAGTAGCAAACCAATATACCCCGCCATCTTTGATGGGTGGGGGGCATAATTAACTGTATTCACTATGTTTTACAAAATAATTGAATAATAATCAATTATTAAATGATGTATGTATATTTCGAGTATGTGGTTTACGTGATACAAATTATGGTGTCCGACAGTTCATTTAGATTCTAGTATACTGTTCAAAGTTACAACCATGTTTATTTAGCATTGTGTAAGATAACGAGAATGTGCAAAATCTTAAAAGATAGAAGAAAAAAAATGTAATCATTATATCTAAACAAACAGAAAACTTGATTTGGATGAAACAGTTTTTTAATCAAGCATAGCATCATATAAACACAATTAAGTGACAGAATCAATGTAAAAACTATATTTCCAAGAGCATTGTAAGACTCATGGATCACAAAATGAACTTTCATTACATGTTATGTATCACTGTAACATTCACTTACACTGTTTAGTTATGTCTCATATGAAATGCTAAGGAAGACTGAATACACTCACCTCATTGAAAATCCATTCTGCAACTAACAATTCCAGAAAGGCAAATACATATCGGTTTTTGTTTTCCCTCCAACAGTAGTCGGCTTGCAGATATAAAATTGGCGGCAGAAAATTGTTCTGGAATGACAAATTTACAAAATAATTTTTTACTCTCAAACAAGACTTCTAACAGTATGTCTGAGGAAAAAGAAAAATGTGCATCTTTGCCATTTACAGCATACAAATATTTATAAACCTAAATTGTGTATTTGTTTTTGTATGTTCCAGATTTCCTTGGCCAAACAGACAGATGGGAAAAGTGTAAACCTGTAGTCCCATGGGAATTAAAATTACTTAAATCTGTTTTATGTAAACAAACTCATTAAACTTAATAAGCACTGTCAATCTATAGGGCATGCTTTGCTTAATGTTTCATGAAAAAACAAGAGATGTTTGTAAAACATGTATGCCACCCGACTTGCAGACAACTTGTGAATATGTGCAATTGTTAAGAAATTTTTTAAATATCCAATCCCAAGCGAGGTCTCGATATATGGTATCTATGTATGAAGTTTCATTAAAATATCTTGATGCGTTCTCAAGTTATTGAGCAGAAACCGTTTTTCTATTTTTAGTAATGGTGGCCTTGACCCCACCCACCCCATATAAAATCCCAAGAGAGGTCTCAATATAAGGTATATATGTATGAAGTTTCATTAAAATATCTCGATGCGTTCTCAAGTTATTGAGCTGAAACTGTTTTTCTATTTTTAGCAAGGGTGACCCACCCACCCCATATGCAATCTCAAGCGAGGTCTCGATATAAGGTATATACATGTATGTATGAAGTTTCATTAAAATATATTGATGCGTTCCCAAGATATTGTGCTGAAACCGTTTTTTCTATTATTAGTAACGCTAACCTTGACCCCACCCACCCGATATGCAATCCCAAGCGAGGTCTGAATATAAGGTATCTGTATATGTAGTTTCATTAAAATATCTCGATGCGTTCTAAAGTTATTGAGCGGAAACCGTTTTTCTATTGTTAGTAACGGCGACCTTCACCTTGATCCCACCCACCCCATATGCAATCCAAAGTGAGGTCTCGATGTAAGGTATCTATGTATAAAGTTTCATTAAAATATCTCAATGCATTCTCAAGTTATTGAGGGGAAACCGTTTTTCTATTTTAAGCAGCGGTGACCTTGACCTTTGACCTGTTGACCTCAAAATTTATAGGGTTCTTCCTTTCTTCCCAAGTAACCAGCGTACTAACTTTCATGATCGTAGGTCAAAGCGTTCTCAAGATATCGTGCGGAATCGAAATGGTCTACGGACCGACCGAACGACCGGCGAACAGATGCAAAGATACCCCCACTTCTTCAAAGGGGAACATAATAATCAGTTTCCTAGTAATGGATACGATAGAGCATTTGATAAAAATAAAACACCTACCCACCTCTACTTATTTTTTATATTTATGTTAAAATATACAATTTACATTTGCAATTGCTTGACGGAGTAACTCTTGAAGAATGATGTTAATTGTCAAATTTGGATCATGAGGATATTCTCCAATGTCCACATAGGCATGAAAACCGCCATGTCCGTGACTCAACACTCCTGTTACATGGGTATCGTGTAGATCCACTGGATTAAGGTTCTGTAATTTATACAAATCAATTTCAGAAACAGCCTTCATTCTGATCCCATGATAAGGCCACCATGCAAATAGAATTAAAAGTCGCTATTGCTTTACTCATTAAAGAAGAAAAGCATTAAGGAATAAAAACAAGAGGGTCAAAGTGGCCCTGGGTCGCTCAACTGAGTGTAATGAATCATTTAGTTTGTAAAACTTTAAGTGTTCATGTTCAGAGGTGAAGTAAAAGTTGGCAACTGACGTCAATGAAGGACCACTGACCGCCATGTTTTAGTGTATCCAAATAATTTGAAGGAATTTGGTAGATTGTAGTCACACAGGAAACATTTTGTGTGTGTAAACATTTCAAAATCCTGCTAGCGGCTGTAGAATATTAAGTTTTTATTAAAACCATATAAGGAAAACTACTCCCCTGGCAGCCAAGTTTTGTGTGTTGTTTTTTTAAATCCTAATAAATTGAAGAAGTTTGGTAGAGGGTCACCAAAGGAACAATTCTGTACAATAAGTTTGAAATCCACCCAGTGGTTTCTGACAAGAAGATTTTCAAAGTTTTCAATATAGTTATATAAGGAAAAATGGCCATGCCCTCAGCCATGTTTTTAACGAATCAAAATAATTTGAATTTCTTTAGGTAGAGGACCACCCAAAGATAATTGCTGTGAAATTATTTGGATATCTAACCTGTGGTTAATGACAAGAAGATGTTTATCAAAATAATTTGAAGTGTTTTGGTAGATAGTCACCCAAGGAACATTTCTGTGAAATTATTTCCAACCGGTGATTACTGAAAAGATTTTTAAAGTTCACAATAAAGTCATATAAGAAAAATGGCCCCAACCCCCCATGTTTGTAAACGCATCTAAATAATTTGAAGAATTTGTGGAGGGTCACCTAATGATCATTTCTGTGGAATCATTTCGAAATCCATCCAGTGGTTACTGACAAGAGATTTTTTAAACGCCGGACGGTGACTGACCAGAATAGCTCACCCTTTGTTCTCAGGAGAGTTAAAAAAACTGATGAACAACATATATCATATAATATGATGAAAGCATTCAGAGCTAAATATACCAAAGAATCGCCACATCTTAGTTTTCCCAAAAAATCACATGTACTAGTAACACCTGGTGAAAATTGAGTCATACATAACTGTATTTTAATATGTTGTAGCACAAACAGTACAAGTAAAATACATATATCTATCTCTATTTTTAATTAGATGGTTGTATAAGATGCATTTCCATATATATAACAAAACTATATGTAACAAAACTGAAAACACGTCGCATGGGTTAAACAAATTGCATTTATTTGAAATATGTCTACCGGTTTCTCCAAGCTCATCAGGGCATATCACACATAAATAATAATGTCAAAATTGTCAAAGTAACGACGTCAATTATCAACGTCATTTCTATTATGACTTCAAATGTCACAAATATTATAAGAAATTTAAAACAGCTTAAATAAATCAACGAATTGTTGTTCTTTAGCTAACCTTATTTTAATCCATGTGAAGTGTTTTCAGTTTTGTTATATATTGAATTCTTAATCAATATATATATTGACTGGCCAGTATTAATAAAACTTTATTGACATTTGCACTCTTACTAGCTTGAACAGAAAATCTTTATCTTAGCATATGCCTTCAAAAGCAGACTTGTAGTGGGAGCAAACCGCCTTTTACCTCCGATTTACTAAACAACAGCTGTTTGTAAAACAGTAATGCCTTCTCTACTCACTCTAGGTTAAAAGCAATCTTTAAAATACAATGCATTTAGTTTGGCGAGGATCGGATGAAAACTGTTAGGCATAAGGTGTATACAGTTAAAAAGGCCAATTTAAGATAAATCAAG
This sequence comes from Congeria kusceri, assembly GCA_027627225.1. NCBI lineage: Eukaryota > Metazoa > Mollusca > Bivalvia > Myida > Dreissenidae > Congeria > Congeria kusceri. The sequence continues at coordinate 81,695 of JAPFQT010000233.1, read as the reverse complement.
GGCCATAACTCTGCAGTTGCTGGGGCGATTTAACACATAATCAAACTTGGCGGAGATATTATGACCACACAAATGTTTACCAAGTTGGGTGAATATTGGATTAAAACTGTTGGACTTCAGATAGCGGAAAAGGCTAAAATTGCCAATTGTAGATTAGATAATAAGGCCATAACTCATAAATTCCTGACCAATAGGATGGCAAGACAACTTATTAAAAGGAACAAAATTAAAAAACAGTTACCTTGGCATTTCTCCCAGCAAAATGAGGCAAATGTGTCTTCGCTGATAAAACAATACTATAACTATTGTGCATACCTATTGATATATTTGTTACAAAGATATTATTTCACTTGACATTTACTCATCCAGAAAATAATAATTCTAGGAATACAGAACTGTATTACGGAGATGTAATATTAAGACAGTGTTAAAACACATGCTGTCTGCCACTCTTAGCCAAATATGTTAACCAGCAACAATCAATCGTTGGATAAATCAGTCCTTCCGTCCAAACCATGCTCATTATTCATGAGTCCTGAACATCTGTCATTTTCTTTATTTTTGTAAGCATTTATTATTATTTTAAATAGGGTACTAAAACTGTATTCATTCAAACAGTTACAAGATAAGCTGCCAGAGAATTTTTCAAAGAACAATATTGTATTACATGACTTGGTTTCAAGCAAGAAAAACGTCAGAAGGCTGCCCCAACGCAATAAAAAAATTTAATTGCCCCATCACCGCATATGAACCAAATTTGTCACTTAAACTACCAACCTTGGTCCATACCATCGATAATTATAGACATTTGCTGTCATGGATTTTGTTGAGCCTGTTCATGCTTACTGTAGTAGCACTTCCTTTCCTACCTGAAACACGTATAACAAGGGCTGTTTGTATAACAGTTATGCCCCATCTACCGGTCGGTTAAAATCCTGCTAGTCGTTAAAAGCTATCTTCAGTTCGGATGAAATATGCTGGACATATTTTTAAGTGAGTATCATTTGATATCTAATGCAGTTTTGAATATATTATATAAAACCAAAACTTTATTTCCATAATCAAGCCGAAAAAACAGTGCATAACTGTGTCACAATACAATACAGCTAGTCATGTCATGTTTTTTTCAAGAAGAAAAGTTTTATTAAATTAAAATATTTTTGATATTCTGCTCAGTTGAAGACCAAACTTATAGTTAATGCTTGGTGAGCACGGGGTTTGTGGAAAGCATAGATTGGTATACTATTGTCATAACACCTGGTAAAATACGGGTCTTTACATAATTGTAATAATTACATCTGACGAATGTTGTGTTCTTCTTTCGTTTTCTTGTAGAATGCTCGCATTTCAACACAGGTGGTTTTGCTCATCTGCCTTTCTAAAGTTACACAAGTTGTACATTTGCTGAAGCTATTTGTCTGAAAAAAAAATGAAGCAATGCATAAAATTATATAATTTTTAGTAATAATTCTCTGTAATTACTAACTAAAACTGCAACTGTCATGGCGCAAATACTTTCCGCATGCAGCTTTGTCACAATTACATTAATACAAGAAATATGTAGTTTACAGGTGTAAAAATGAATTAGTTAAACTGGGGAAAGAAATTGACAAGACAATGTTTATTTAGGGCCAATTTGGGGTCAAAATGCAGCATCATTCCCCTCCTTAAAAAGTATATATTATTCCCTTATTTTACTTAAACATTCCTTTCAGAATGTTAGCTTTATTTTGAAGAAAAAAACAAACAAAATCAGACACAAAAATTGACTAAGATTGAGGTTTTTTCGTGAACCATGTTTCATTAAACCAAGTAAGTGCATAATAAGTTATCATTTGTAGCCAAGCAAGTGATTAATGTTTCATAACAAAGTAGAATATAAACATGTAATAGGGTAACTCGCTCTTAAGTCGAACAGGTTAACGCTTTTCCTCTTCAATTCAATGCTCATTGTACAAAGCCGGGACTCAGCTGGTGACTCTGGGGCAAATTCAACTCAAGGGCAAGTTACCCTAATCCTTTTCTAAAAAAAGATCCCCCTTTGGTGTAAAATTCCCCATCTGAAGGGCCCCGCCACCTTCACTAAAGGGTTTACAAGCTTTTTCTTCAATTTGACCTAGTGACCTCGTTTTTAAAACCACATGACCCAGTTTCAAAACCATTTGAGATACCATTGAAACAAATGTTCTGGGCAAGTTTCGTGAAGATTGGGCAATAAATGTGATCTCTAGAGTTCACACGGCAAAATGTTGACGACGAACGACAGACAAAAGGCGATCACATACGCTCACCATGAGCATGTTGTGCTCAGGTGAGCTATAATGGGACATACCTGAACTATGATAAGAGCAATTATGTTAAAAATCAAACATAACCTTCCTTTTATGCAGGGCTCGCGCTGGCGATCGCCATTTGAGCCATTGGCGAAGTAATTCAGAAATTGGCTCAATAAAAGCTCAATTGGCTCAAACACCCCAAAACCCCCAACTTTGAAACTTTGGAAAAACCAGATTTCAAAACAAAGAAAACGAAAGTAGCCAAGTCCTGCGAGAGCGAGATCTGCTCAGACTGGTTTACAGTCTAAATAGTTTCAGCTGATAACGCGAGTAATGAATCGATAAGACACAGTCACGATTAACCTCACATGGTGTTAATTGGTGTCAAGTGGGAAAATGGCTCTTGTGAAAACAATGTTAATGGTCGACCGTTTGTATTTTAATTGCTCCCGATTGTGGTTGATTATCACACAGGCGGCGACTGAATCAACTTGTAATGAAAGTTGTTATGGATTAATGAGAGGACTAAAGCAGGGATTATAAAAATGGAGTTAATTAGCAAAGCGACGAAGGTCAATGTTTTTACACTAAGTCGGTATCTATTCTGTCATGTATTGTTGTAATGTAATGCTCAATTATGACGATTTAAGACTTATGCAGCATAGATATGAGGGTATATAAATATATTTCAGTGCTTACAGAACAATACTTCATTTCATAATGTGCATTAGACATTTATATGCAGCAGACCAGTGACTTTCTTTAACTTTTGATGTATTCTTTAAAATTAAACGAAAATAAATATGCTATTTATGTATGAAAGAACTTGTTGTTAACCTCATTTATTGATTTATTTTATTTTATATCTATTAATGTGATTTAATATGTACATTAATGGTTTAATCATATTTATGTAGCAAAACAATGTTACCTGATTTAATAATTATTTTATGCCTACTAACATTTTCAAGTTTCATAATGATTTCACAAAAACTTCTCAAGTTATTAGCAGCACAGACTGAAGGGGACATTGTTTCCGCTAAGTAACAGTAACCCCTTTATGTAACCTTTTCAGGCAACACAAAGAGTTAACTTTTAAGGATAGATACAACCTGTATTTCAGTAAGTCTGATAACCCCTGGAATATAACTAATTAGTTTTGACTGCTCAAAAATGCCAATTAAAGAAATCAGAAACTTACTTGGAATGTACTTGTCCACATCTTTTCGTCTGTTTGTCTTAGCAACGAATATCTGACCCATTCCCAATGCAAAATAGGGTTGTTTTTTCCCAACTGAAAAATAATTTCCCCTCCACTACAAAATTTAGTCTGACATTTATAACAGTCTTGAAGAAAATTACATCAAGAAATATTTTAAGAATAAAAACATTAAAAATCCCAATGAAATTTATATATAAATTGAAATTAATCAAACAATCGATGGAAATTTATACTGACAACAATATTTATTTGTACATTCCTTTCCCAATTTGCCACATTTTACGTTGAGAAATTCCCAATTTCAAACCAGGTACTTTTTCCCAAAAAGACCAGAAAAAGGCCTGGATTCAGACCACGTAACTTGCACTATGTCCACATCCTCAGAATCAGACCACCTCACATGAACTAGCTGTTCTTCCTCGCTACTCCACTCTACTTGGATTGGCTCTGGCTGCATATTCACTACCATACAGAGACCCTGAAATACAATTTGATTTTTAATAGAAAAATGTATGCTTTTTATTTAAGAGCTCAAGATAAATATTTGTATTGGGGGTAAACATAAATGTATGCATACTTAGAAAGTTTGTGAGTAAATGTACACTCTCTTCAGAATTTATGGGGGTAAATATACTCTATATGTAAGATTAGTAGGGGTAAAATTTGCATTCAACAGTCTTCGCGAAAGTCGTGAATTTATTACTGGCCACGAGGACCGGTAATGCCCCAAATATTACTGGCCCGGAAAACTATTTCTGGCCATTTTTTTTGGCATGAAACAATTAAATACGATAAAAACAAAGTCTTTAAAGAAATTTAAAACAATATTCACTTAATAGTGCTTTGTTAACTAAAGCTACTACTATCAGCATGTGCAAGATATATATGAATTCAATCGTATTTGTCAAAGTCCCTTCAACGTCTTCAAAACAATTGGTGACCCTCAAGTATGACTATGTCTGTTGTTAATGTTCAACTTCAACTAGAAATATAAGACAACAACATTGATAGGTTTCCTGTTACACAGTTATTACACTGTCACAAGTGTCGAGAGACTTGGGACGTAATCTTATTGAAACACAAACATTTTTAAATTCTACCAATTAAAACGCAAGACGGAACCAGTCGAATGAAAACCAAAAACGAAAGGAGATTCCGAGAGTGACGTAATTTTTTCTAAACATAACGTACAGCAATCAATGTTGTAAAATATTTTTTGACCGAAATTTTCACCGGACACGAGGACCAGTATTCGGAGAGTTTTTCCCGGACCTCGGGGCTTTTTATCGGCAATGTCCGAGGTCCGACGGTCTTTCGCGGAGACTGATTCAACAAAACATTGGGATGTGAGCAGAGGTCCAGACTATTATAATAATAATAGTTTATAATGTTGCAAGTTGCAACACATTTGAATACAACAATGTTTCAAGTAAGAATTATGATGTTTAAAGCCACAGTCCATAGAATATAATTCAATACATCTTCAAATGGCATTAGTTCTAATGAGAGTTGATGGCGTTTATTCCACTGAAAACTGTTTCTTATTTACGAAGAGGTGAAAATAAAGCCCTGTCTTCAAACATAATGTGAAGTCCTGACCAGCATAATTCTGAAGTAATTTAAACAACTATTCTAATGTAACCATTTGCAAGCAGTTTTTTTCACCTCTGGGTGAAAGGTGGCTGGGCCCTTCAGATGGGGAAGTTTACGGCAAAAGGGGAATTATTTTTTTAGAAAAGCATTATTACATGTTTATATTCTACTTCATTAGAAAACATTCATCAATTGCTTTGCTTCAAATGATAACTCAGATTATGCACTAATGCAAAGGGCCTCTACCTTAGTCAACTTTTGTCCGATTTTGGTCATTTTCTTTTGTAAATGAAGCTTACATTTTAAGGGGAATTTAAAGGTGTAATATAGGGGAAAAATATATACTTTTTTAGCAGGGGAATGGGACCAAATTTTGGCCCCAAATTGGCCCTAAAAAACACTGGCAAGTGTAAAGAGTCAAAATGAGGGAATAATGGATGCTTATATTACATGTATGATAACATAAGGCTACGGCTTTACGACTTTACTGGTTAGCGAGTATTTGTTGGACGATAAATGTATTTATTTTGGGACAGTTTTTATCAATGAACAAAATGTTGAAAAATTCGTCTGGGCAACAAAAAGGCTTTGAATGTGGTTCATAAAAACAGTATTCTTTCACATCGACAATACTATTTTCCGGACGTTTTTTTTTAAACAGTGAAATATACAAAGAAATGTTTTATAACATTATTTAATGTATATTTGAATACAAATTAACAAACTATAATGCATAACATTAACATACCACTTTACCCAATGATTTAATAATTAATAGAGAATGTTAGTAAGGCGTTGAAACAAATACTGAAGCATGATGTTTTAAAGAGCTTACAAGACATAACCTATCTATGTAGCTACTATGCAAGTTTTTGAACCATCACAGCGGGTAAAATAATGTTCTGTCTGACTTTCTCTGCTATAAAAAACACAGCCAAAATAATAACAAAACTGCCTGGGCCCCAAATTGCAATTTTATCGCACATGAGAACGTCATTTTACTTCCCCAGAGGACAGTTGCATGTTGTTCAGATCATCAGCCGCAAACATTAGGTGTTTTTACCAAAGAATAAGCTCACCATTTAGAAGAACAACAAAACATACTTGAAAATACAAGCGTTCATTTGTAAATGATGATAAAATACAAAAAGCTGTTACGAAACACGAATATTAAAAAACTTCCGGATAATATTACCGTCCGACAAATACTCATTAACCAGTACTAGTCAGTAGTGTACACAGGCGAAACAAACATAATTCGTACGATCTGATCTGGCTCATATTACATTTGAGTGGTACAACAAACCTGTACAATAATCCATTATTAGAATTATTATTATTGTTATTCATTACTTTTGATAAAAAACAATTTCGATCGACCATTCTTCTTCAGAACAAAAAAACCGCCTTATTTTTAGTTACAATCGTTTTCATTGGCTATTGTTGAGCTGAACATCCAATCAACATTTCGTTATTAACTAATCAAAAATTTCCATAAAACTTATATAAGTTTTTAATCGATAACATATTTTTCGTAATATTAACGAATTATAGATCCATAAATTATATTCAACAATTAAGCGTTCTTCGATTCTACGTTTTACAATTATTGCCCAATGCAGCTCAAGGTTACACTCAACTAACTTTTAGACTGCTATCAAAGGGCTCCAAGACTCACGCAGCTTCTTCTGCTTCTTATACTTATAATTATTATTATTACTACTACTGCTGCTGCTGCTGATGCTGCTAATGATGATGATAATAATAATAATAATAATAATAATAATAATAATAATAATAATAATATTATTATTATTCATACTATTCATAATAATATTTATAATACGACTACTACTACATCAACAACTACTACATCAACAACAACAACAACTTCTACTATTACAAGTACTACTATATATATACTAATTCTAGAACTATAGTGCAGTTACGCGACTATCACTGACACAAACAACCACAACTACTAGTACTACTCGACGAGTGGGCTTATTTACCCTCGGGACTTCGGTTAAAAACCATTGCCCGAGCACACTGCTTAACATATAAAACTTTGCTTGATAAAATACTAAAACAACCCTTCTTCAAAGGGTGTTACAATAAAATCTTTGCAGTGTGGGTGCGGTGCTTTAATAAAAATCTAGTCGCAAAAATCTATTTTACTGTTAAAAGTCTTTAACAATATAATCATTACTCCAAGAAGCACTGTAATTGAATAATTCTTGGAAAATATTCATAGAAGCGTTAATATATACAATGGAAAAATAATATAGCAGTAAAATGCACCGGTTGACCTTTGCGAAGAATGCAGAGCGTGGGAAAGTTAATTTGCATATAAAACAGGACGCTCAAAAACGGATAGTAATTGAACAAATGGAATTAGCTGTTTAGAAGGGGGTGTGACCAATCGGTGTCGAGCGCTAAATTTAGATTTGCAAAGGAAAGTATTTTTAATCAAAGCTCTGCTAGGTTAAAATATGCAGAGTTAAAAAGTGATATAATTGTATAAATTTTAGGAATTATGTCTGAATGGAAGTGACATAATAATATTTGGAGTATTATGTCTCTATAAAAGTGACATAATTATTTAAATTTGAGGAATGTAAAAATAATTAGTATTTTAACTTTATTTATTGATTGTTTCCTTTGCAGTTGATACCTAGATAGAGAGAAAGAGAGAGGATAGCCCAACCTAATAAGATTTAATGATGGGAAACATATAGTTTTATATGAGCCATCATATTTCTAGACCCATTTTCCAGCATATGCTGTAATGGGGTTGTTGGAGTCTTTGTAACTTAGAGATCTGGAACAAATATATGGTTTAATAACCATATAAACATAAGAAAATTGGAGGAAAATACAGGCACAATAGTACCGGTTGTGTATTTAGGGTAAATTAATGAATACTTTAATATATAACCAGATCTCTAAGTGGTTCAACATAGCTTTTAAAGAATGGATGTGATATTGTCAAGTCAATATTACATTTAAATGCTGTCAATATATCGAAAGGCGGAATTTTGCCAATAAAATAATTTAAAAGGGGGTCATTATAATAAATATACCCTGAATGTAATGGGTATTTCAGCTTAATACAGTGAATGAGTGTATTTAGGATTATTTTACCTTTTCATGTTAAATGTTGAGTAAAAATACTCTTGAAATTGAATAAAATGAGTCAGGGTTCATCCACTGATGGAATTTGGATGCTGTTTATTTAAGAGAAGGGCTTGCATAGGCAAGTTAGTTATGCATTTAATTAGTTATAGATAATAGACAATTATGAGATAAGTGGTTAGCTTATGTTGAACACTTGCAGACAGGGGATATAGCAAAGTGCTCCAACTTGAGACCCTGTCTGTTTAAATCTGAGGAGAGTTGGGCTATTTTAGAATGATAATTCCCCCCCCAGGGTGGCATTAAAACAATAGTTAAAAACTGCATATATATAAATTTACATAAAATGCAGCAAGATAGGCTGCTGGTGACAAAACGGTTACCTAGATAGGGCCACTTAAAACAATATGTTAAGAAAATAACACTATATACAGTTAAGAATTAAGGCAACTGGAACATTATTTATAATATGTACAGTTCTACATGTATTGTTCATTTTATATATAGGAATTTAAGAAACTAGAACATTATTTATAGCATGTACAATTCTACATATATTGTACATGAAGAATAAAAGAAACGAGAAGCCGCCCAGGGGGGAATAAGATGAAATATAAGAAGTGTAGGGTGGTCCGCCAGCAGGGGTTGGTTTCTGTGAATTTGGGTGGGTAAAGGAGGTATAATTGGACTGGTATGGATGTTTGAATTTGGTGTAGTCCTTTGGACCAGAGGGAGTGCACGGCAAGATTAAATAACTTAAAAATGGAGCAAAAGGTTGCAAAAGGATTAAAATCTTAAGAGATTGAATACGATGGGAGTGAAATTGTACCAATTTGGTAAAATTGTTAGTGAATAAAACAGGATTATTATAATCCCTGATAAAAAACTTGCACAAGGCCATATCCAGATGTTAAAATGGATATAGTATATAAAATACAGCATTAAGCACTGTACTTATCACAGTATTATTGATTTCTAAAATTCCAATACCTATCTATGGTAATTGGCCTTGATATGACCGACTGCAAATAAATGCAAGGAAAAAGGATCCTTGCACCGTGCACTCCAATCCGGCGTGGTTCTAGGAGGATGTTTGAAATTGAAGGTGTCTGAGGGGTGAGGAGGGGGTGCAATGCAGTCAAATATACCCAGAAAAATGGAAGGCCCCATCCTTTCTAGATATTAAAAACTGCAATAAAAAGGTTTTTATTAAGACACTGAAGAATGTAAGGGTGGACTAACGTCATACTCTCATAATAAATGGTTTTAAAATAAGGAATACCAGGTCAATACCATGGACCTGATTTAGAAAGGGCAGGGAATTTCATAGTTCATAAAAGGTCATATAGTAAAAAACAGTTATAATAACTGTCAAGTAGTTGGTTGGGTTTTGACTGCTCCTACCCACCCCTATAGACCTAAATTTTGTCAGTGATCTGACAGTCTGTGAGGAAGGTTGACAGGGCAGAGAAGACCGGACCCCTGGCCGCTCCCTTGGGGTCTAGCACGTTGGTAAGGTTTAAAACTAGTCCATGGGAGTGCAATGCGGCCCTGAGCCGGTCTCTCTGCCCTGTGTAGGTGTTGCACTGTAGCAGCAGGTGGGCTGCCGTGAAGGGCTCCCGGCACCGTGGACACCCAGGGTCCAGCCCAAGGACATACTTTTCCCTGCCACCGGGTAGGAGAGTAGTTCCCATCCTCAGGCGCGTGATGGCTCTATCAAGCTTAAAGCTTGGCGAGTACTTGTCAGGCAGCCTGAGGGTTTTCATGGGTCTGTGGAAAGTATGTCGATAGGCAGACACATTGGGAGCCCAGAGATCCCACTCACCGATGACAAATTTCTTTGCCAGTGAGTAGATCTCAGTCGGCGCCAGGGACTCCCCCACATCAACAGCCCCCCTCCTGAGACCCTCCTTAGCCTCCCTGTCCGCCTGTTCATTCCCACTGATGTCGACGTGTGCTGGACACCATACTAAGGTGACCTTTAAAGATTTATCTAGGCACTGTTGATGAAGTTCCAGAATATTAGATAAAATGTCAGGCCTAGATCTGCTATTTCTGTTTTTGATAGACTCTAGTGATGATAATGAGTCTGATAAAATAGCAGTTTTAGTAGGTTTATTGACCAAAATCCAGCACAATGCATATTTAATTGCCAAAAGTTCAGCCGAATAAATAGACAGATGGTTGCTGAGCCGGTGTGTTTTTGTAATATTTTTGGAAGGGATAACAAATGAATTGGCTACCAAACCAGAGTTAGGGCATTTGGAGCCATCAGTATATATTTTTAAATGCTCAGCATACCTATTATCAATTTGTATAAGAGTTTCTGACTTGACGAGCTGTGTTAAGTCAGATTTCGTTAGAGTCTTTGATAGTGTTATGTCGACATCAACAGGTCCCAGGGTCCAGGGGGGGTGTTTTGGACGGCCTCAGGTCTGCCACAGGGGTCTTGTCGAGACCGGCATCCCCCAACAGGGTCTTAATACTTGCTCCGAAGGGGAGCGGGATATGCTTACGCTTAAGTATTTTACCCTTGATGAAGGTGCCGGTCCCGACCAGCTGATTTACAGGGTTTGAACCACGCCGGGACATGGCTCTGGCCCAATAATTGATAGACTGTTGTTTTCTGCGCAGACTGAGCGGCAGCACACCAGCCTCCTCCTCGAGCATGGCGTTAGGGGTGCATTTCAGGGCCCTCAGAGCTATCCTAAGTGCTTTATTCTGAATGGCATCTACCACTCTAAGGGCGTTTGGCGATGCACATACATAGATCTGGGCTCCATAATCTAGCTTTGGACGTATAAGGGACTTGTAGAGAAGTAAGAGGCTATTTTTATCTGTACCGAAACCTGTGCCTCTTAACATTCTCATTAAATTTAAGTCCCTTTCGCACCGTTCAGCCAAATATTTAAAGTGGTGAGTAAAGGTTAACTGTTTATCTAGGAACATACCTAGAAATTTCACCACTTTTTCAAAAACAATTTTGGTGCCGCCTAAATGTAAGTCCAAAGAGTGCTTAATTTGATCGCCAAATAATACACCTACAGTTTTGGTTGGTGAAATTTTGAATCCCCATTCAATTGACCATTTCCATATGGAGTCTAAGCCTGCTTGAGCCCTCTTTTGCAGGCGTGACATATTAGACCCCTTTAACCAAGTGCTGGAGTCATCCGCAAATTGGGAGATAACCATTCCTGAATCCTTGACTGTCTCAGGTAGGTCATTGACGATGAGGGAGAACAGAGTTGGGGATATTACGGACCCCTGAGCGGTACCGCGGTCAGTTATGGTTTCCTCTGATAACTCCCCATCGACTTTGACCTGTATTTTTCTGCCCTCTAGGAAAGCTCTGAGGTAGTGGAAGCAGTAACCAGTGATTCCATAATCAGCTAGCTTTTTTAAGATGCCAAAGGTCCATGTTAAATCGAAGGCCGCCTGAAGGTCCAAAAATATAGCTAATAATGATTGGCCTTGATTTTTAGCTGAAATAATATCATGTTGTAGTCTTGCTAGCTGATCAAGTGTTGAACGCCCTTTCCGAAAGCCAGACTGGAAGGGGTTCAGAATATTTTTGGTTTCCAATAAGTGTTCTAGTCTGTTTTTAACCATTATTTCTAGTAATTTACCTGCATGAGATGTTAGACTTATTGGACGGTATGAGGCTGGATCATTTTTGTCTTTACCAGGTTTTAGAATAGGAATCACTGTAGCCTGCTTCCATTCGGGGGGTACCGTTCCTGATCTGTATACCCGATTGAATAGGTCAAGCCAGATTTTTAGAGTTATGGCCGGCATGTTTTTGAACATCATATAAGATATTCTGTCTGGGCCTGTGGCGGAGTTACTTCTACCATTAATTGCAGAGTTAAGTTCTGTCATTGTAAAGGGTAAATTTAGAGGCGTGTTATTATCCCCAGGCTCGTTTAAAATGTTTTTATTCTCCAGCTCAAATCGTTTTTGATAATCCAAAGTTTCTTGTGGGAGATTTGAGTCACTGGAGACTGATTTGAAGTGTATTACCAAAAATTGAGCCTTTTCCCTTGGGGTTGTGGCAATTTCGCCTTTATATTTTAGTAGCGGTACAGGGTTGATGCGGTTTCCTTTAATTCTGTGAATCTTTTGCCTATAATCCCTAGTATTACTTTTATTAACAACTGCTGATTCACAGAATTCTTTCCAATTTTGAGTTTTTGCTTCCAAAATTACCCGCTTTGCAGAATTTTCGAGGGATCTATAGTTTGTGAGATTGTGCTCGGCGGGGTTCTTTTTAAGTATTTTTAGAGCTGCTTTTCTTTCCTGTACCGCTTTAGAACATGCCTCATTCCACCAGGGCACATTCTTACTGGCTTTTCCCTTACCGGAGGAGACGGGGATGCTGCACTCAGCAATGGACAGGATCTTATTGGTTAAATTAGAGCAGAAGACACTGGGGTCCTGAGAGTGAACATCTGCTAGGGATAGATCTGAACAGAGGTCCCGGAACTGATCCCAGTTTGCTTTATTTAGGGCAAATTTGGGTTCCCCTGGGCTAGGGGTATCAGTTCCCTGTACAAGATAGTTGTACAATGTAACCATTTGTGGGAAATGATCAGATCCAAAATTGTCTGTAACGGTTTCCCAAGCAGAAGCGCTTGCTATCCCGGCACTAGCTGCAGTCAGGTCGATACATGTTGTTGACCCGGTGGGGCTGAGTCTGGTTGGCGAACCGTTATTGAGCAAGACAAAGTCATGCTCATCCAACCATTCTATGACCCCGCGACCTGCTGCGTCTGAGTTATTGGAGCCCCAAGCGGGGTGATGTGCATTAAAGTCACCTGTGAATATTACATCATAGGGTCCTTTAATGGTCCTTAAATCTGTTAATAGGCCATTAAGAGTCTCAAGATCACATCCTCTTGAGTATAGATTGACCAAAATAAGGGGCCGGTTCTTATTTATAATCAATTTTACTGCTAGTGCCTCGATAGCAGTGCTACCATCAGTCTTTAGTTGGTTATTCACTCCCAGTAATTCATAATTTATGTTCTTTTTAATGTAGATGGCAAGACTACTCTTTCTACTTCTACTCTTATATACTACATTTATCGACTATTACTACAACTCCTCCTACCCTTAAAAATATTTATTGCAACAGTATTAAGCGGCATACAAAAAGAATTCCCGAAATTGTGCCCTTATAGTAAAGGAAATATATGATACAATTCATCCTGTAGATGTATTTTTTTTTTTGGGGGGGGGGGATATTGATCGCTGACTTATTTAAACTTATTTGCCAATTATGGTCAATAATGGTGTATAGATAAGCAATCACAATCTGCCGTGAACTACTACTACTAAACTTAAACTACTACTGCTACTACTACTACTACTACTAATAATAATAATAATTGTGTTATAATAATAATAATAATAAATTTTATAATAATAATAATAATAATAATAATAATAATAATAATACTAATAATAATAATAATAATAATAATAATAATAATTATTATTATTATTATTATTAATAGTAACAGTAAGAATACTGTTTTTATGTACCACATTCAAAGCCTTTTTGTTGCCCAGACGAATTTTTCAATATTGATTCATTGATAAAAACTGTCCCGAAATAAATACATTTATAATAATCATAATAATAATAATAATTATTATTATTATAATGAATAATAATAATAATAATAATAATAATAATAATAATAATAATAATAATAATAATAATAATAATAATAATAATAATAATTATTATTATTATTATTATTATTATTATTATATTTAATAATAATAATAATAATTATTATTATTATATTTATTATTATTATTATTATTACAGCAATAAAGTATTAAATAAATTAGTAAATAAACATTTAAAATGGTCATTGATTGTATATATATTAGGCAATAATATTGCAACATACATGATTTATGAACTACAGTATGGAATTTATTTTTGCAATTTATCAAAAAAGTCTTCACCAAATGGGCATTCCAGCGCACACAAAGTGCATATCAGCACAACATGTGTCCTTAGAAACGCTTTGAACTAAGGAACATTTGATTCTTATCGCAAAGCGACATCCTATATATTTGTATCACAATGCTTGGGTTAGACTGGGTATGGTCACAATTATAAAGTTCAACTCGTTTATCAATAATTCTCAGGACCTCCGTTGCTAGCCGCTTTTTACAACGTTTCTACAAATAATATTTTGTTAAATTCCATAGCTAAATAACAAAAACACACCAAACAGTATTTAAAAGGGAGTAGTATTAAAATATTTGAATTTTATTAAAGAATAAATTGAAAAAAATTAGAAAGAAACTACCGTATAATTAAAAGTTGTACTACAACTACAACAATTACTACTACTGTTACTTCTGCTACTACTACTGCTGCTGGTGCTTTTCTCCGCTGAAGTTACTACTACTACTACTACTGCTGCTACTACTACTACTACTACTACTACTACACATTTCAAAATATAACTTCTACTGCTACTAAAACTACCACTTCTGTTGTTGCTGCTGCTTCTGCTGTTTCTGTTTACTACTACACAATCGTCTTTACCACCAACAACCGCAACAACAACAACTACTACTACTACTTCTACTACTACTTCTACTACTACTACTACTACTACTACTACTACTACTACTACTACTACTACTACTACTACTACTACTACTACTACTACTACTACTACTACTACTACTACTACTACTGTTACTACTACTACTACTACTACTACTACTACTACTACTACTACTACTACTACTTCTACTACTACTACCACTACTACTACTACTACTGCTACTACTACTACTACTACTACTAATATTTGTACAAATTCAACTACTTAACTTAACATTAAAAGATATATATTGTCCTACTATAGGGACATACAAAAATAATTCCCGAAATTGTGTCCCAAAAGTTGAGGAAATATAATATTATGATACATTATTCTCTGCAAATGTCTATGTGTAGTATTATTAGCGATTAATACATTTTATTTATTTGGGATATTCATCGCTGGCTGAAGCATTGAACATAAGATATTAAATTATACATAATTATTAATAAGGTATGGTAGTAGACTGATGTTTGTAATACCAATTATGCTGTTGCTGGCGTCTTAAAATTAACGGTAATTAGTTGCGTCAATTATGTTGTATAGATAAGCAATCATAATTTGCCGTGTCAAATGCTGCTGCTGCTACAACAGCAACAAAAACTACTATTACTACTACCACTACTACTACCACTACTACTGCCACTACTACTACTACTACTACTACTACTACTACTACTACTACTACTACTACTACTACTACTACTACTACTACTACTACTACTACTACTACTACTACTACTACTACAGCTATAATATTGTACAACTTGATATTGAAATGAAGAATAAAAACAATAAACAACATTTAATTCTGTTGGCATAGCGGTCTTATTTTACAAATAGTTCTTGATATAATTAAAAATCCTCGAATATTGGGACAATAAATCATAGTAACTGGGGTGATCCAAAACCTGGTATAAAACTGTATAAAATTTCGTAGATATTGTTTTATTTACTCATAAACATCATTAAGCATTGACAGCATAAGGTACTCACCATCAGCAATAATATGGGGATCATAGACTGCAAACCCATGGCTGCAGAAGATTGGGCCAACTCGAATGCCACGGATTAACACCTTGGGTATAATCTCGAGTGCCGTACTGCCTATAAGTGGTTTATTGATCAATCGATTGTCAACACACTATTGTTTGATGACAACAGCCACATTGTTCCCCTTCTTGGGGTTTATAGAATAGCCAATGAACACTGCACACGCACTGCGCATGTCATGCAAGGGTAACGCCTTTTTGTTCAAAGGATATATAATATTAAGCTACATACAACACATATACGGTGGCGGATCCGTGGTCTAGTGGTAACGCACTGGCTTCACAACCCAGGGGTCGCATGTTCGAGCCCCCGTCACACCCTAACCTACTAACTCGTCTTTCGCATCAGATGTTAATCCGAGGTGCAGTGTACTAGGTGCTTCACACCGGGCACTAAAAGACCCAGGGTCGCCTCTGGCACGGGGCGTCTCCTGTATCTTGCACTATCCCCTGTAATTAACTAACATGTCTTCTGGGGGCGATGGCCATATTGGAGAGAATCCCGGTGCACTCGATAAAAATGTACTACACACACAACACATATATGACAAAATAGTGTTAACATTTGCAGTTGAGAGTACATTTAAAAAAAAGCTCGTTTGCCAAGAGTAGAATTATATTTTCAAAATCAAGTTTTATTGTTTTGAGATAATAGAAGTTAATGTTATAAGACTTAAAGTTAATATAATTAGGCGCAGGTTTCGTAAAAATGGAGTGGTCGCTTCGCTTGAGTGCAATGACTTTACTGTTGATAGTCAACGAAGAAGTGAAAGGCATCATCTCAGGGATGAAGAGTGCGAGGAACAGCATGACCCAGCTGAAGGTATGTTTAACCATTAAAATTTCTTATATTTCAAATAGCGCATAATATATTAAAAACAATGAATTGTCTTCAATGTTGAAAATTAAAATTATTTTGTAACCACAATCGCATTCTACATTGCTATATATAAATTATGTGGAAGTCACTGCCGTTGTTAGTGCAATGTACCCGGCATATACAATGGTAGCGTATTTTTATTTTAACCAATCAGAATCGAGTATGGTTGGAGGCCATTTTAAAATGTTGGTGGTTGTGAAAGTTGCCAACAAATAAGAAACTTTATTATATATAAACTTGAAGTAGACAAAATGCTTAAAAGGAGAGGAAACAACGAAAATTTGAGGTGAGATTTCGGACTCGGTATAAAAACTTTGGCGCCCCTAATGGTGAATACTGCAGTGCTACAGACAATTTTGAGGCAAACAGTTTTTCACTGCCAATATTCAATATACTCGAATCCTTTTTTTACTAACCACCCACAATAATAATTATTTTTTATCACTTTTCATATAGTTTACGCCTAAACATTTAATATGAGGTATTTTTTGACCGTTTGATTTTAGCTGGTTGAAAAGTAGTCCAAATAATTAAACGTAATCGGTGGATTCTGAGCTATTTTTTGTCAAAAAGTCCAGCGCTGTTTTCCGACAGCTCTTGTTACCAAAAATAATTGGTAAATCCTCAAAGTTGTGTGCAGATGTGACGTCATTTCACCAAAATGACGTCATGTAATTGGTGAGTCAAAGTATATGTAGCGAATGAAAACGCTCAAAATGTTATCTTACACATTAAATTTTGTAAGAAAAAAAAATTGTAATGGCTGTATTACACGGAAAACAAGGTATAGCATGTGATGAAATGATATGATTTAATGGGATTTTTGCATATGAATATTGATTAGAGACACTATTCCACAGTGGCATTAATGAAACTTTCCTTTCTTGAAAGTATGTATACATGACATCATTGTCTTAAATGTTATAGTTGCATGCTATATTCTTAAGATACCGTTCCTCTTAATGACACTGAGAATTCGTACTTAAAATAGGTTTGACCATACTCGTTTTTAAAACATATTAAATATGAACAGATTATCTATCTTTAATGTCTAAATACAAAATCTGTAAAATCTCACTTTATAAACAAATGACAGCACTCAGAACAGGTCAACCATAACAATCTCCAAGAAAAAAAAACAAGCGGCGTTAGATACCGTTTCTTGTGTTTGTTTGGGTTATGACGTCATCAAAGGTTGGTGCACGCGCTATTGTTCTTTACAGACTAATATTTACATTGCATAGGCATTTTAATATGGAAGGGGTATGCATTCAGGCCTTTTTCTACTGCTCTCACGGTTCCGATAGTCGGACCCGTTCCCAATGCCAAATATGCATTATTTTTCACAATTCAGTCCCAGAAATTCCCCAATGTAAAAAATCTGTATTTTTTTCGAAAATGAAAGTGAAAATACGATTTGTTCAATACTTTACAGCCGATTTTTTCACACTGGCATTACATTTGGACATCCTCTAATTTTATCGTTGACATTGTTTACAAGGGGAGAACACTCTAATAGCTGTGTAATAAAATGGGTAACACAAAAAAAACGATTTGTTTGTCCTCTATCATGATGAAATTTAACATGAATTATGGGCAAATATTTTGTTATTTTCACAAGTGGATGTGTCCGTTAATGGAAGGATTTAAATATAAGGAGGTAAAGATTTCTTTTCAAGTTATCACATATTTTCGTGGACTACGTAGTGTAGGCACTACACGATGTTTATTACCACATCATTAAAAATAAATCATGTAGACAGTAGATCCCACAATTTTATTTTGGTGAAGTTGATCAGATTTGGTGATGCTTTTTTAGAAATATACACATACTTATAGGAAATGAGACATGCATATGATTACAAACTCTTGGTTGCATAACTTGCTTAGGTATTTATCACAATTTAGAGTTAAATTAAAATTATTAGTGCTGTTAAATTCTTATTTATTGATTTAAAAATGTAAATTTCTTCATTATACTTACGATTTAGCGATACGAATGTTTCCCAATTTTGAAAATATTACGTCATGAATTTCCCAATTTAACCAAGGTACTTTTTCCCCAAAAGGTCAGAAAAAGGCCTGGCATTCATAATCGTATGAACGCAATGCCTTTATCACCGGCGTTGTAATATCCGTGTGTCCTATTTTTATGCAAATTATATTTCGACAAGAATATATACATGAACTAAGATGTCTTATACTGTTCAATGTTACTCTTTTTTGCATTTATTGTTGACGTTTGATTAAATGTTTTTATAATTAATATACCTGAATATTTCGTTCCAGTTCTTCTACAAAAATCAATCTGACATTTGTTTTCACTTTTGTTTGATAGTTTTCTAATCATGCAAAGTCTACGAGTGTTATTATTAAACAAGCCATTTCGCTAGCAAGAGTATGTACATGTTATGGTATTTAAGGTAAACATTACTTTTCTTAGAAGCGACCATAGAAAATCTACATGACGTAACATCGGTTCAGGAGCGTAGCTTTAAAATGGTTATGATTTCACATTGATGTGTCTATTTGCTAGATGCATTTAGATCGTCTAATTTATTGTGCATTTATATCACAGTTAATAATGACGAATTGTTTAACATGTACAATAAGAAAAAAATGTCTTTAGAAATTTATATTAAAATGTTATTCTTTCTAATACAAGTTATGCCCAGGCAAAGAAAAGAGCTTAGATGCTATTGATCGATGATCTAGCTTACACGTGTCGTCATCACTTGTTTAGTGATGTCATTCGTGGATTGTTTTGCATTTTTCTCCCATTAAATGTTGATATATGGTGTGGATTTAAAGCATTCTCCATCTGTTGTGTTAATAATAAAAAAGGATTATTCAGGATCTGTTAAACTCTCAGCCTAGGAATTGTGTGATTTTAAAGTGTCAGAACTCAACTGTGGTATAGAAGTATTCATGATTTGGATTTACTGTCTTGCTCACAAAGCACCTCTTGTTTCATATTAATCTTTCTAAAGCATTAATAATGTTTGGTGCTTGTTGGCTATACCGGCCGAAATAGCAGTTCTCTTGATGTCACAGGTAGTTTTGCATTTGTTTAAGTTACTTTTTTAGTTTTGTAGCGATATGATTTATGCAAGGACAATAAAAATGTTATGACTCATAATGTTTACACTAAATTTCATTTGTTGCAGAAAATTGAATGTAAAATAAGGAGCAAATGACATTTTTGTAGGGAACTATTTTATTAATCGTAGTTTGCATTCTGTTTTGTGTAGTTCGGTTACAAGGGGCGGTACTTCGCTGTTCCGATAAGAAAATTGCTGTGCGTGATATTTCTCTTGGAATGGCAATAAAATGCATGTTAAACAAAAATAATATAAAGGAATGCTATGAAATCATCCCAAATATAATGTAAATATAAGGATTGAAATTAATTTTGTTTGCGTTCATTCGATTATGAACGCAATGGTCAAACTGGCAAATTATCCATGAAGCGCTAGCGTGCATCTTGGATTTGCCAGTTTGACCACTGCGTTCATAATCGCATAAACGCAACCAAAATTAAATTCAATCATTAAATAGAACAATCGATTTTAATCTCAATTTAAGTGAAATACTTTACAATTTAAGTTTGAAAAATCTAGTGAATATCGATAGAAAAGGGGTACTAGCACTGCTGTTAAACACAATACTAGAATATGAAAGTAGAGCGTTAAGAGTGATTATTTTACCGATTTAACATGATGTTGTGGCTTGTATTTACTGAAAGACGATGTCTGCATAAAAGCATATATTTCCTTAAGTGCTTCTTCATTTGGATTCACATAAGCTATCCGGCGTCAGGCGACACATCCGACTCGCGGAGTTATAGTTATTCAAAAGTATTGTAACTTCAAAGCTACGTAAGTTATTCACTTGAAACTTGGTATATACCTTTGTAATCAACTCCAGTGTCAGGGGCAACATTCCCCATAACTCTATTTTGTATTTTGACAGAGTTAAGCCCCTTTTTCACTTAGATTTTATGGTTAAAGTTTATAATGAAAAATTTTGTAACTTCAAAAAATAAGTTATTCACTTGAAACTTGGAACTAACCTTTGTCATCAACTCCAGTATTAAGGGCAACATTCCATATAACTCTGTTTTGTATTTTGAACGAGTTATGCCCATTTTTCACATTGATTTTATGGTTAAAGTTTATATTTAAAAGTTTTGTAACTTCAAGGCTACAAAAGCTATTCACTTGAAACTTGGCACTAACCTTTGTCATCAACTCTAGTATCAGCGGCAACAATACTGATAACTCTGTTTTGTATTTTAACAGAGTTAGTCCCCTTTTTACTTAGATGTTCAGTTTAAAGTTTATATTCAAAAGTTTTGTAACTTCAAAACTACATAAGTTATTCACTTGAAACTTCTAAGTTACCTTTGTCATCAACTCTAGTATCAGAAGCGATAATACCCATAACTCTATTTTGTATTTTGACAGAGTTATTCCCCCTTTTCACATAGATTATCTGGTTAAAGTTTATATTAAAAAATTTGGTAACTTCAAAACAACATAAGTTAATCACTTGAAACTTGGAACTAACTTTTGTCATCAACTCTAGTAACAGGGTCAACATTAACCATAACTCTATTTTGTATTTTGACAGAGTTATGCCCCCTTTTCAGTTAGATTTTGTGTTTAAGTTTATATTCAAAAGTTTGGTAACTTCAAAACTACATCAGTTAATCACTTAAAACTTGGAACTTACCTTTTGTCATCAACTATAGTATCAGGGGCAACATTACCCATAACTCTGTTTTGTAAGTTACTCACTTGAAACTTGGCACTAACCTTTGTCATCAACTCTAGTGTCAAGGGCAACATTACCAATAACTCTGGTTTGTATTTTGACAGATTTAGCCCAATTTTGACATAGACTTTTTGGTTAAAGTTTTTGTTCCAAAAATTTAGAAACTATACAAGGATTTACTTAAATTTTTTGTATTTTAACAAATTTATGCCCCTTCCACTATCCAACATATGTACCAACTGTAATACTTCAAATAGTCGAGCTGGCTGTCCTCTTTTAAAGAGAATGGATATAAGCTCATCTTTCCTTTAAAACATTATGGCCATGAGGTTGAAGTATTTTGTAATATATGTTTGCGTTATATATACATGTTAAATTGATAAAAATGTGCACAATGTTAATTCTAAATTAGCAAAACGCTACATGTACACCAAATCATATTTTACATTTACATAACATTATTGTTGACTTTAGTTATTGTATTACAGGTGCTGTGCAAGTTGAGACCCTGGGAGGAAATCACACCAGGGAAGTCCTCCAGGCTCTGTTCCGACGGGGTCTCACCAAACTTACAACGGTCAAAACCAATGTTTACTCAGAACTGTCCACTTGCACAGCATTAACTGTTGGTTGGCAGCACAATGTTGTCCTGAAAGAGAAGCAGAAGCCCATCAGCTTTATAGACAAAGCACGGTTGATAAGACAAGTCCGTCCATCACTGCCAATCACGCCGTCGGAAATGCTGGTCTGGAAAAGAATTCTTTCGGCCATCTTCCAAGTCAAGGTATAATCCTGATTTTGATTTTTAAAAAGCCTGATGTGTTATTTTGATCTATAAGTAAATAGTATTAAAGTGATCTATAATCAATGATGAATTTTTAAATAATTTCACAGAAATATTCACAGAAATAGTCCCTGTACCAATTTCATTCCAATCATTTGGCTTGTTAAAAAGTGGCAACATTTTTGGTGTCAATACGGCACTTACTGAAAGCACCTTTGGGGGCATATGTCACCTGATAGTGACAGCACTTGTTGAAAACTGTGAACGTATTTCCTCATTTTAATTTATTTTGAAACTGAATGTTTTGCAACAATTATTTGTTGTTTTTAGGACATCAGGCGTTCCCAGTCTTCGTATGGGTTGCATTTACAGATGGCACAGCTTGAGTAGAACGTTTGGGCCATTGTGGAGGAAGTCTCGGGTGGTGCAGTCAGAATAACTGAAAAGTTCTTCCGGCCATTAATGAAATTAAGATAAGTGGAGAACATCACAACTTGTCTAGACATTCTGCGAACCCAAGGATTGTCGGATTAGAATAAAAAAAAAGTAAGAATAAAGCTTTTCTTTTTCTTTAAAGAACAGTACACATTTTATTTCTTAATTTTTAAGTTCTTATGTTGATGTTAGAGTACAAATTCTTTAACTAAATGATTTAGCGAATCCCTAACTATGATTTTAACAATTCAAGAAATGTAATGTTATATTACATAATAAAATTGTATATGAAAAGCAGGCAACACAGGTCGAATTATGCAAATGGTGTGTACCCAGGTAATTGACTAACTTAAACTAACTCGCCAGGTCTTAGTATTTTAGACGGGAGATTTGTTTTGTTATATATTTCTGACTACCTTTCTAACACATTTGCCAAAAAAAGCAACTGTTTTAATTATGTATTTGGCTAACTGACACTTGTACAAAAAAGTCCTTACATTTTTTATGCCCCCACAAAGTGGGAGGCATGAAGGATTGTACTTGTATGTCCATAAGTTCCGAAAATGTGGGGACTCAACTTATCTTTAACTGCTTGGCAGATTTCACTCAAACTTTAACAGCTGAAGAATCTTAACATGTACCAGTGATCGTAAAGGAAGTAATTTTGGCAGAATTATAGCCCTTTGTCACTTTAAGCTCGACTTTTTGAAGAAAAAAAGTCGAGTTAATGTCGTCGCTCCGTCGTTTGTGTCAGTGTCTGTGTAAATTTTTTGGTAGATTTTTTTGGTGTAAGTTTTTTGTCATAGTCCATATTTCAAAAACTGTGGGAGATATCCATTTGAAACTTTCATGACTTGTTCACTATCAAAAGGGTAATTCATCACAACAAGGCAGGTTACCTTTTGATTTGTATTTTCAGAGTTATCTTCTCTTGTTTGGAATAATAACTTTGAATATTTTGACATGTTTTTTGTTTAATAGAAAATTTCTCAATAACTATCAAAGACATTAAATGGAAACTCAAGATACTTGTTTATGGTGCTGACCCCATTCTGAAGACATGAGGAGGTAACTCTTTCAAGGATTTTGTTGTAGTTTGGACCCTTTCTTCAACTTACAGTTTTCGCTATATATCAAATTTCTCAGTACCTGTATGAGGTATTGACTTGAAACTAAAAGTACTTGATCACAGTAATGAATTTATTCTGTAGACAAGAGGAGTAACTCTATCAAAGATTTGTTTGAGTGATTGCCCTTTTTTCAACTTAGAATTTTCGCTTTAGGTCAAATTTCACAGTAACTATAAGAGGTATTGACTTGAAACTCAAAATACTTTATCACAGTCATGAACGAATTCTGTAGACAAGATCAGGTAACTATATCAAGGATTTTGGTTGAGTTATTGCCCCTTTTTCAACTTACTATTTTAGCTTTAGGTCAAATGTCTCAATCTCTGTATGAGGTATTGATTTGAAATTCAACAGCTGAAGATCAGTAATGTGTAGGGGATGATATTGAAAGTAATTCTGTCTGTGTGCAATTTTAAACAAATTATGACCCTTTGTTATATTTTACATTAAAGAATATATATGAACATAAATTTGTGGAGACAAAACTTAGTGTTAACAAACGCCCTTTGTGTCCAAACATGTCGTGGAGGTGTCCTTGTCTGACACATCTACTGTTCTTGATAAAACACAAATGTAAGATGTACATTAAGGGGGGGGGGATTAAACTGATTTAAAGAACTTATCGTTTTTATTATATATTTTAGTAAGCAACATTCGGGATGTAGTGCAGCGACCAAAAAGAGGAAACACTTGGCTAACAGTGGTGAGGAATTAGCTGACAACTAGGATGATCTTGTTGTAAGTTTTATAACTTTCATGATCTGCATTTTTTTAATGATCAGGATATGATTGTTCATTGAAATAACAAGTTAAAAAACAATTTTACATTTGTATGGTTTCAACCTGTTAAACCATTGAACATTTGATAAACTGTAAGTGTTTGATTGTACAGGCTATGTCTTGTTAATGATTAGAAAACTGGGTCCCTTTTCATATTTTAAAGGTAAATTTTGACAGTGTAAAAAATGTATTTGAAAAATTGAATCTTGGAATTGACCTGCAGCAACAGGGGCAACATTTCCCATAACTCTGTTTTGTATAGTGACAGAGTTATGCCCAGTTTTTTGCATAGATTTTCTGGTTAAAGTTTATATTCAGAAGTCTTACCTTGAGAGCTACATAGGTTATCCATTTGAAATTGGAATATACCTTTGCCATCAGGCTCAACAATCTCCATAACTCTGTTTGTATTTTAACAGATGTATGCCCACTTTTTACATAGATTTTGTAGATAATGAGTTTGTTCCAAAATCTTAAAATTTATAAACTTTATATAAAGGTATTACACTTTAAATTTTTGATTTTAACAAATTATGCCCCTTCCACTTTCCAAAATATGTACCAACTGAAACACTTTGAATAGTCGAGCGTGCTATCTTCTGACAGCTGTTGTCAAAAAGTAAAGCAGATTTGTGACATAGTTACATTAAGTTACTTGTATTTATTAGGAGAAATACAACCGACTAGATGAAGAGCTTAAGGTGTGCAATGAAAGATGTTTCCAGCTGGAAAAAGGAAATACAGAATTAAGAAATCAACTGACTGATAGTAAGTGCATTATTGTGTAATATATTCATAGTAATAAGAACATTTTAATTAGATAAGAATGTACTAAGAATGTGGTTGATTAATTAAAAAACACATTTAGTGTATACTTATATTTTATTATTTTCCATAGGTTATGCGGTTACGTAATCTATGTGAATATTTATTAAGTTCAATTAACCAATCAGAGGAGGAATTTCCCTTTATGATGATACAACTTCCGTTAAAATCGGACTGTAAACAAGCGTGTTACAAATGACCAAAGTCTACATGAATTTGTCGGATCCTGACTCAGTATGTTATATCATGTAAAAATACACTGTCTAAGCTTGAATTTGATATATATTACGATTAAATCGGTTTATGTTGACCCGACCGCATTTGCGTTCAAAGTTCAGAGGTCAGGAAAAACCCAAAATCCATTCTGGCGATGCAATGGCCGCCATCTTGAATTTCTGTCTATTAGCGAAAAACGAACGATATATTCAGTAAATAAGCCCCAATAAGCACAAGAAAAACGCTTAAGTATGTGTAATTTAAAATATATTTGTCCATTTCGCTGATATATGTTACTAAGAGGTTTTTGTTTTTTAATAAATACGTTAAAAACTTAAAATGCTTGTAAACAATAGTACATATAGTTTTGGATAGGCAGCATTTCGGTCATCGTTTTATAAACCACATTATCTACTCCTACACTAGCGCATTGATATTGTTATGCACGAAATTCATACAAATTAAATAATTCAGAATATTGTTAATATTTTTTAATTTTATGAAGTCGACAAACCTGTAAAGTGTATGTGTAAAGAATGTCGTTTGTTTAGGATATTGGTTGTATCATGTATGTATTGAAGTCATGTTACGAGAATAGGAATCATGACAACAGTAAACAAAATAACCAATACTTGTGTTAATAATAGTAAGTTTAACAAATTTATTGAATAGGTTCATTTTATTTTCTAAAATTATTTGATTTCTTTTTTCTTTACATTGTTTTATTTCTTACTGTATTTATTATTTTTCAGGTGCATTATTATTCCCTGTAAAGTGCAATGTGCCAGTCTGACTCCGACAAGATGAATTCAGGATGGCATCAGATCATCCTAACTTCCTAGGTCCGCCAACAGAGAAGCACATGTTCCAGGAAAATCCAACCAAAGAGGCAGTTACAAATTCTCCACAAAAGGAGGAAGTTAATTCCCTTGCTCGACAATTTACAGACAGTCCTAGAGCAGTTGACAGTGAACAATGTATCGGCATTATGCCATTGATGTGTGTATATGTAATAAAAGTATATGTTTTACAACATGTTTGTTTAATGTCTTTGAAATGTTAAATAAGTTCACTAAGATTAATGAATTTTAATCACCAAGAAAGCAATTGAAGAGTGACATTACAATATTATGGCATGTAAATGCCACGTCACTTAACATTTTGATTGAAAAAAAAAACTATAGAGGACACACTTTTTATGGGAAATTTTTTTTTGCACTTGCAGATAGACCAAAATGGACCTTAGAAATGAAAAGAGCATGTAAATTTACATATGGTTAGCAATTTTCATGAAGATATTTTTATAAAATAAAAAAAAGAATTTATAATAAAATGTCAGCGGCGTCGGTGCCGCACATTTGTGAGAAATCGGTCTTCTACAGAATAAAACCTGCCAAAAAAGTGGCAAAATTGTGCGAAAATTTCACAACTTCAAAACCTCATAACTTTGGAAGTAATAGAGATATTTGAATAATTCAAAGTGTTTTGAGTTTGTTTTCATCTGCACTTTAATGTGATAATAATTTAATTAATACATCTGGAATAAAAAAAATTAGCTGGGGATGCTACTTATGAATTTACATACAAGCTATATGGACAGGTTAATACGTTTTTCGGTAAGCTGATTTCTCATGAATGGCTTCAAGGATTTCATTCAAACTATAACATTTATTCCCTATATTAAAACAAATGTATAGGCTAATTTTGATAACTCGAGATTGAAATTTGTCAAAATAATGGGCCTTTTTACACTGAAACTATACGGACAGGTAAAAGTTTTTCGGTACGCTGGTTTCTTAGGAATGTCTTGATTGGATTTCATTCAAACTTAGAACTTATTCCCTATATTAAAATGAACTCATATTCCAATTTTGGTAACTTTAGTTTGAAATTTGTCAAAATTATTGGCCTTTTTGCACTTTAAAAAATGTTAAGTGGGTAGAATTACGGTGTCAACTTTTGATTTTCACTCTCTAACTTGATCATCAATCTTCATACAAAAATACCCTAAAGCAACACTTTACTCAGGATTGCATTTGTGTTAGATTGGATGGGGTGAAGGTCAAGGTCACTGTTACTAGAAATAGATACAAAAATCTTCTGCTTTTTAACTCGAGAACAAATGGGAATAGTTAATTCACATTCATTTTATGGATAATGTATAACGAAAAATTGCATTAGATTGCATATGGGTTTAGTTGTGTCAAGGTCACTGTTTTGAAATTTAGAAAAATGCATCCACTCAAGAACTCGAGAAATAAATAAATTTTGTTTTATTGGTCCCTAGTATACGGTTTGTTTTTTAAACAAAAGCCAGAAACTCTCACAAGCACAAGAAAAGTCGAGCGGTTCGTCCTCCAACAGCTCTTGTGTTTTACAACTGATATTTTATAAAATCGGGTTCAGGATTCTACTTTTTGTACATGTTCGTTACTTAATCCATAAGGGCCAAAGAAGTAACAGAATTCACACAGGCGAAAGTTGTAACAGAATCCACAAAGGCCAAAGAAGTAGAGAGCATTGAAGCCTTCTGGAGGTTTGAAGATGGCCGAGAGGAATGGCTGCCAGCAAAATTGCTAAAACGATATGCCAATGGTAATGCTTTTTTAAACAAATTTTATAGGTTAGGAAATTTACCAAGCTTTGAATATAAAGCTTCTTATTTGTGATTATTTATGAAGATGTTTGCAACTAATAATAAGACAATGTAATGCAATTCTTATGTTGTATTAATGTTATTTTGTTGAATGTGAGACATATATTGAGAAAATTGTTAAAATGTTTACATGTGAATCTGTGAATATTTCCATTAAAGAATTACAAAGCCCATGATTAATGTAAATTTAAGCAAATGATGACAAAAATTGACAAATCATATTGGGACAAACATATAGTACATGATATCTACTTGTTTGAATATATTCCATGTTCTTTGAAGTTCAACTGAGTGTATCCGTTCGTTCACTTCTTTTATTCTAAATGTATTTTATGCAGGAGAATGTTCGGTCCAGTACTCTGATGGAGTGAGTCGAGTTAGGTCATCGTGGGTGAGACAGAAGGGACAGGTCTGAACAAGCAAACTGCAATCTGAAATTTTGTCCAAAAACAGAAAATGAATTTCTGGAGCAAACAACTGATATTTATTTCTTAATAACCAATCAAAAGTTTTCCTGTCTTCTTGTATTTCTATTCAATGTTTTTCTTGTTCTAAAATGTAGAAATTGTATAAAAGTAAAGTCACTACTCTTTATTTATAATCTTAGGCCACTGACCGAAAGTATATGACATATGGGTACATTTATGTCAGAATATCACAGGATATTTTAATAATTAATCAGTTAATTTCTTGAGAAAATGAAAAATATAGTGTTCTTTTGTTTATTATATCAGCATTTCTTGTTCTCATTATTTTGTAAAAGTCGTGCATTTCTGAACCACCATAATACGTATAATGCAAGAACTTGTTTTGCATTACTACGTACTTTTACAAATAATCAATGCTTGGTATTATCAAATAATGTTGCTTACTACACAAAATGTACATATTCGTTCTTCTGTAGGAGTCTGATGCTATATACCAGTTTCAGTGATTAATTTATGGGTACAACGTCAGAATCTCCAAAATGCTATTATATGTGGTAAATCTAATGTTTTTAAATTTTTGTAACGAAAACATCAACTTAAATTATTTGTATTTTCAAACCAGTTTTGTGTATTACAAAATTAAAGTACCATACAGGTATTTTTTTAATCAAAAACTTAACTTACACTTGTTGCTATCCTTTATCAATTATTGGCGCTTTTTATGGTTAATTACTCGTAATTACTGAAGCCTGGGATCCTTCTAAAACTCTCCAAGAAGCTTATTACGTTAGCAAAGCTTATATATTTATGTTGTGTGATTTGATATTTCTGTTATTTAAAAACAATCATTTTTAAATATTGATTGTACATGTTGTAATATGTTCTTCAAAATATGTTTACTCTAGCTAGACATATTTTGCTTTTTCTGTGTTTAGGAAATTCTAGTCAGAGATTCTAGTTGTTTATCTGTTATAAAAGTTAAAGAGTCAATTGAACTCACGTATATTAATATTAAAATATATAATTGGTTATTGTAAATTATAGAATCTTTCAAATTAAAACAGATTACTAGATTATTTCTAAGTAGAATTTTGTAGAATATATGTTTACAAACTACACACTAGTTACTGCTTATCCAGTATTGCTTTAGTTCACAAAATTATTCTAAATATTTTTTATTTCGGTTTAGAACTATACTATGTGAACTTTTCTGTGTTATATTTTCTTTAAAATTCGTTGTATTTTATTGATTGTTTTTTATTGGTGACGGTTGATATGTTCTGTTAATCGAGTGTTATTGTATTTCTATCCAGTTTTATAAATAGTGTGCTATATTTTGATTGGAGTTGAAGGGTCCATGAATGGTTTCTAATAATGTAAATGTAGAATTAAATGTTTGTTAATGTAGACTACAATAATTGATCGCAGTAACTAGCTGAAAATTCAATATTAATGCTTTTTGTTCATTAGCATTATTCTAAATATTTTGAATTTCGGTTTAGAAATGCACTGTGTGAACATTTTTGTTATATTTTTTTAAACATGCTTTGTTAGTTATTATACCCCCACAAACGAAGTTTGGGGGGGGGGGGGGCGGGTGGTATGTAGGAGTGAGGTTGTCGGTCCGTTGGTTTTCGGTTTCCGGATGATAACTAAAGAAAGGCTTGAAATAGTCAAATAATTGTTGGTACACATGTGTAACATCATAGAATACAAGTAAAGTTCGATGTTGTTTACAAACCACTAAGTTTTGATAGAGTTATGGCCCCTTTTTCACTTAAAATTCCCTAAAAACATGGTTTCCGGATGATAACTTAAGAAAGGCTTGACACATTCAAATAATTCTTGGTATACATGTGTAGTATCATAAAATACGGGTCAAGTTCGACTTTGGTGGTTACAAACCACTAAATTTTGACAGAGTTAAGGCCCTTTATTTGACTTAAATTCCCTAAAAACATTGTTTCCTGACGATAACTCAACAATGGCTTGACATATTTAAATTATTATTGGTACACATGTGTAGCATCATAAAATACAGGTCAAGTTTGACTTTGGTTACAAACCACTAAATTTTGACACAGTTATGGCCCCCCTTTTTGACTTAAATTCCCGAAAATTATGGACAGTAACTCATGAAAGGCTACACATATTTAACTTATTTTTGGTACATTGGTGTAACATCATAAAATACAGATCAAGTTCAACTTTGGTTACAAACTACTAAATGTTGACAGAGTTATGGGTCCTATTGAAATTAAATTTTTCCAATTACACTGTTGACCATTCACAAATTAAAGCATTCTCTCTGTCCGTTTCTTTCGAATGGATGCCATAGTTTTTTGACAAGGCCATTTTGTGGGGGTATATCCGTCACTCATGTGACAATTCTAGTTGTGTATGTCAAGAACATGTCCTTTGAATTATTATTGTTTTAAATTTATTAAAATGTAATCATTTCATAAATTGGCTTGACATTGGCTTGTAAAAATATTGTTGTTGTTTTTAATTCAGAAAAGGAATGTCAATACATATGTGGCACAAGCAGAACATTTTAGTAGACTTTGACAGAATATATGTCACGAAGCATTTTATGACAGGATGCTTGGAAACTGTAATTTAGAATATAGCATTTATCAAAATGCTTGTACCGCCAGCGGAACACTTTGAGTTTGGTTATTTATTGAATCAGATTATAAATATTAGGAAGTTTGTACCGCCAGCCGAACACTTTAGTTTGGTAATTCATTAAATCAGATAATAAATATTACTAAGTTTGTACTGCCAGCGGAACACTAAGTTGGATTTATGTTGTTAAGACTATAATTGTTAGGAAGTTTGTACCGCCAGCGGAACAATAAGTTGGGTTTATGTTGTTAAGACAATAAATGTTAGGAAGTTTGTACCGCCAGCGGAACACTTTCAAGTTTGGTTTTCTATTAATCGGAATATAAATGTTGTGATGTTTGTACCGCCAGCGGAACACTTTCGAGTTTGGTTTTCTATTAATCAGAATATAAATGTTAGGAAATTTGTACCGCCAGCGGAACACTTGAGTTTGGTTTTCTGTTAATCAGAGTATAAATGTTAGGAAATTTGTACCGCCAGCGGAACACTTGAGTTTGGTTTTCTGTTAATCAGAGTATAAATGTTAGGAAGTTTGTACCGCCAGCGGAACACTTTAGTTCGGTTTTCTGTTAATCAGAGTATAAATGTTCGGAAGTTTGTACCGCCAGCGGAACACTATGTTCGGTTTTCTGTAGTAAGACTATAAATGTTAGGAAATTTGTACCGCCAGCCGAACATTTTGAGTTTGGTTTTCTATTAATCAGAATATAAATGTTAGGAAGTTTGTACCGCCAGCGGAACATTTTGAGTTTGGTTTTCTATTAATCGGAATATAAATGTTAGGAAGTTTGTACAGCCAGCGGACCACTTTCGAGTTTGATTTCTGTATTAAGACTATAAATGTTAGGAAGTTTGTACCGCCAGCGGAACACTTCCGAGTTTGATTTATGTTATTCAAAATATAAATTTTAGGAAGTTTGTACCGCCAGCGGAACATTTTGAGTTTGGTTTTCTATTAATCGGAATATAAATGTTGGGATGTTTGTACCGCCAGCGGAACATATCCATTACTTGTAAAAAGGAAAACAAGAATTCGCTGGTGGATCATTAAATTTGGTTCTTAAAAACAAAGTTTTGTACCGCCAGCGGAACTTTCCCTGCAAATTACGTGCTTTTTTTTTTATAATTTAGTGAAGAAAAATCAGGTTTATTTTCCAGAAAAATCAAGGAAAATGGCCCTTTTAATTGGGATTCAGTGGAAAATCCCTTTTTTAAATATAACGACTTGTGTACGCATTCTGAGATAAAAATCAATTGATAATATGGGTGGGTTGTGTTTGTTTGGCCCTTTAACTGTTTACATCTTGACGTCAGAGTTGTGAGCATTTTGTATAACCATATATAGTTTTCAAACGACACCTTACCAAGCATGATAACGCAGTTGGTTAAAGCGCTGTCTACTGTCATTTCTTCGTATGGCTCCTAAGACGTGAGTTTGATACCCTCTTGGGGTTTTAATTTTTTCAAGCTTTTTTGGTAATTTGTTTTTATCAAATATCTGAGTGTGTATTGTATATTTTTTTTATTTAATGCGTATGTCTTAATTAAGCACATTTCTATCAAATAATATAATTTATAGTGCAATAGGAAGCCAATTTTTTGTTGACATAGTTCCAAACAATAAAATAAACATACCTCAGCCAATATTGAAGAAAAAATGTTTTGTTTCTTAGTTACTGATAGAAACATTACTTATAATATTTACAAATGTATAGTCCAATCCATATTTCCGGGCATTTATTTCGGTCTTTTTTTTTCGGTAATGTATTCTATGTAGTACTTGCACTTATAAAAGCTTAAGCACTAGTTTATTTGACTGGTGAAAAATAAATGCATATTATTTCAGAACCAGCCTGTGTGTCCTGTAAGCAACCCACAGAAAGCTTGTCACCCGAAGATTACTAAGATGGTATTTATCATTGTACAAATGTCATTGTGTGGCTATTCAGAGCTTCTTAAGCTTAAGATATCGGTCCAAAAAAAAGCTCATCTCCATACAATTAATTGTACTTCATGTGTACAATTAAAAACAACATATTATACATCATAATTTCATAATTAACTGTTGTCATTAATTATGTTACTAAAATTAACTCATTTTGGCATTTTGAGTACAGGAACGGACCATTAACTCTAAATTAAGCATTTCCTTATACAAAATGGTAAGGCAGTAACCTGTTATTCTAGGTAGGACTGTATGATGTTTTCCCACCCACCCTATGGATGAAGATGTTTGGAGTTATGATTCTGGGCCATACGTGGGGACAAGACGGTCTCCACCTCGTTATAATGCAGTTCCTCATACAACAAGATGTCAACCTTGCCCAACTAAAGCTGATGCTGTCAAAGGATGTCGAGGAAAACCAAGGACTGGTACTTTTAATAACAAGTGAAATTGATGTTGTAAACGTATTTATTTCATCAGCAAGGGATGTGTTTTTAACTCACAGAGTGCTCATGGTAAGGTTTTTTGATCGCCCGTGGTCCGTGCGTGCGTGAGTGCGTCTGTAGACAACTTTTCATTTAAACATCTCCTCCTGAACCACTTGGCAGATTTTCACCAAACTTCTCAGGAATGATCCTTGGGTGGACTTCTTTCAAAGTTGTTCAAATATTTCCGGTCCGCTGCATATGTAGGTCACCAGAGCTAAACATAGATTTAAAAAGTGAAAACTTAAAAAATCTATTAAACCGCATGGCTCAGAGCTTTCATATTTAGTATGTGACATCCTCTAGTGGTCCTCTACAAAGATTGTTCAAATAATGCCCATGGGGTCAAAACGGGCCACTCCCCAGGGGTCACATGGTTTATATGGAATATATAGCAAAAGGACTTCAAAAAAATCCTCCTCAAAAACTGTAAGGCCCAGAGGTTTTGTATTTGATCGGTAACATTGTATAGTGGTCCTCTACAAAGCTTGTTCCAATTATGCGCCTTGGGTCAAAACTACGCCCCAGGGTCACATGGTTTATAAGGCCGAGAGACTTCGTATTTGGTATGTATAATCCTATAGTGGATTTCTACAAAGATTGTTCAAATTATGCCTCTGGGGACAAAACGGGCCACACCCTGGTGGTCACATGGTTTATATAGAATATATAGGAAAAACGACTTTAAAAATCTTCTCCTCTGAAACCGCAAGGCCCAGAGGTTTCATATTTGATATGTGATATTTTCTAGTGGTCCTTTACAAAGATTGTTGAAATTATGCCCGTTGGGGTCAAAACGGGCCATGCCCCAGGGGTCACATTGTTTATATAGAATATATAATGAATTCAAAAATCCTCTAAAACCGCAAGGCCCAGAGGTTTCATATTTGGTATATAACATTATATAGTGGTCCTCATCAAAAATTGTTCAAATTATGCCCCTATGGTCAAAACGGGCCACGCCCCAGGGTCACATGGTTTATAAGGCCGAGAGATTTCGTATTTGGTATGTATAATCCTATAGTGGTCATCTTCAAAGATTGTTCAAATTATGCCCCTGGGGACAAAACGGGTCACGCCCTGGGAGTCACATGGTTTATATAGAATATATAGCAAAGCGAATTTAAAAATCGTCTCCTCTGAAACCGTAAGGCCCAGAGGTTTTGTATTTGGTTGTTAATATTGTATATTGGTCCTCTATAAAGATTGTTCAAATTAGGCCCCTGGGGTCAAAACTGGCCACGCCCCAGGGTCACATTGTATGTGGTCCTCTCCAAAGATTGTTCAAATTATGCCCCTGGGGTCAAAACTGGCCACGCCCCAGGGTCACATGGTTTATATAGACTTAAATAGCAAACTGACTTTAACAATCTTCTCCTACTGAAGGGATTGACCTCAAATATCATACATGAATAGATATTTGTTAGTTGGAATGCAGTGCACAAGAATTATAACTACCTAAATTATTAACAGAATTAAGTCCCCTTTTTCATTTTTCGTTGTCCCGCCATTTTCTAAAAAAATACTGAACCCCTGAATTCAATATCCTTGTGTAAAAGCGGCATGTGAGGGAGGGGGGGTATTATTTTGCATCAGTATGTGTATAAGTTTGTAAAGTCTATTCCTGCCACTGTATGTCATGTGAAGAGGTTCCATAGTGTTGGACAGCTAGATGTTCATATAATTTCACATGTTGCTCGTGAGAAAAGATGTCATTAAAGAGGTTGCCACAGCAAGACATACGCCGACCATCATTCCCTAGGAATACATGCTGTACATTTATACAATACAAGCTTTTCATTTATCATGTTCATAGTCAGTAATTGTGGTGATACATGTATATAAGGGTTAAACATTACTCTTCTTTCATGTCTGAACTAAGAAGCTTAACTTATTGAGGCTATTATACCCATCAAATCAAATACATGTATGTGTATTGGTTTCCTATAAAGATACATGTACCGCTATTTGACTCACACAAGTCCAAAAACTGTTGAATTAAGGCAAATTGTAACTATTGATATGTCTATGTATTAGGGATGGCATCGATATTTAAATATTCGCTTTTTCATTTAATAGAATATTCGCATTGATTCATATTTACTACATTAAGCTTTATCGCTGTATCTTTACTAACAAATTGCAATATCATGTTAATGCATTAATGGCATTAATCATAAACCACTGAAGTCCCATGTTAAGTGTTGTTTTTATAAAGAATATTTGCAATAAATCTACAATGCACATATTTCTTGTCATGTGGAAAACGTGTCGATAAGCATATATTTTTATAGGTGAATTTGAGCAACATTTCTCGGCTATAATGACTGCCAAATTTGTGATCGCACATCAGTAAATGTTTTTTATGTCCCCGGCATCTTGATGCGGGAGGCATTTAGTGATTGTCCTGTCCATCCTTCCGTCCGTGACAAGGTCAAGTAGATTTACCGTTTCGTCTAGCACCAACACCGCTTGATACAACACTTGGATATTTACACAGTTGTTACTTATGATCTTCCCAATCCACCTATATCACCCAACCTCACTTTGACCTTGACCTAATTTGGACTTAGAATAATTAAAATGGGCTGTCCAGCACTCACTGGGGGCATGTGTATTTTATCAAACACAGAGACTTGTTTGTTAATCTTTTTACATATTTAATTACCTTTTGAATGTTATGGCTTCATAATGTTCGATATAACTGTGTATTACCGACTATACGACGACTGTTGACACGGACTCGTATATTGAATATCTTTCTCTGACTCATGAAACGGGTCTAATCTATTGAAAACACGTCGTTATGATGTATCGACTGGTGAAATACTGCTTTGACGTTGCAAGAAAACTACTTTCTTCAATCAAAACATTAATGCTTTTAAAAGCAGTACACATTTGCGAATATTCGAATAGCGTTTTAACTATTCGAATAACGATCATTCAATCGAATACTCGAATATTTAAATAGTTTTTCCATCCCTACTATATATGAACCATATTCATTTCCACTACCGTATAAACATTAAGAAATGGCTAACTTGAATTAGACAAAACAGTGTTTTTTCAGGGCCAATTTGGGGCCGAAATTCGGCCCCATTCCCCTGCTAAAAAGTATGTATTTTTCCCCAATATTTGCCTTTAAATTCCCGTCAGAATGTAAGCTTTATTTTGACAAAAATTTGACCAAAAACGGACACAAGATAAATGCATTTTCGTAAACAATCCCAGCAAGTTTTCATTAAATCAAGTAAGTGGATCATTTTTAGCAAAGCAATTGATTAATGTTGAATAACAAAGTAGAATATAAACATCCAATAATGCATTCGAAAAAAAAAATACCCCTTTTGCCGTAAAATTCCCCAACTGAAGGGCCCCGCCACCTTTCCCCTTAAGGTGAAAAAAAAACACTGCAAAAAGAGAATGAAAAAAAAAGAGTTAGAGTATTAGTAAACTTTACCAAGAGTTAGAGTGAACAAAAAGAGTATAAGTAAAGTTTAAATTATGTGGACACTAGTAGTTCATTTTTATGTCAAATTCATCTTTACTGTAAAGATGAATTTGACATAAAATATGAACTTCTAGTATCAACATTGTAAGCTTTTAAAATAATCCAGAAATTGATTCAAATCACGGGTATTTAATGGTTGATAATGCTTGTTTGTTTATTCAGAACCATGACTCCTTCCCAACACTTGATGACTGGCTGGCAGTTTTACCTGACAAGGAGGTGAAGGAGAAAACAACATATTAGGTTTTATGTCCAGATCACTTGGTAATTGTTATACTTGTAATTGGAAAACGCGACCTATCATGGGAACGATTCTGGCAGTATCTTTGTGACAATGGCACTCTTGTTTTGGTTTTGATATTTCATAAATACAACAACACAAATATTTTATGATACCTGATTTTTTTATACTATTCTTTAATAAAACTGTAACGCATACATGTGTCATTATCTTTTGAAGACCATTCTTTAATAAAATTGTAATACATACATGTTTCATTATCTTTTGAGGATTATTCTTTAATAACATTGTAATACATACATGTTTTATGAGCAAAGCCACAACTGGAAAATGATTATTATGTTGTGATAAACCTTCATTGCTTTTTAGCTCACCTGAGCACAAAGTGCTCAAGGGTGAGCTATTGTGTTCAGCACCATCTGGCGTCCGTCTTCAACAATTTACTTCAACACCTTCTCTGAACCGGTTGGTGGATTTTAACAAAACCTGGCAGGAATGTTCCTGGGATGGTCATTTTACCAAATGCCTTCAATTCAAACGAATTCCTTGTAATTTTGATCTGTTAAAAAAGCATGGCTGCCAGAGGGTGTGGCAGTTTGCCCATGTATGGTTATATAGGCAATTTTCACAATCTTTTGATCAGAAACCACTTGCTGCATTTAAAATTACTCCACAGAATGTACCAAATTCCTTCAAATAATTTTGATTTTGTCTTTTGTCAATATTTTACTTTAAAGCCTCGGAGCATACTATTACATTTCTACAAGCCACTATGATTCGTGAAACTCAGCTGAGAGAACCAGAGCCATTTGGCCCTCTTGTTTGAAGAAGTTATGTGTGCTTATAACTACTTTTTAATAAATCCCGTTGTATTATAATTATTTCTCTTTACCTTTTACAGCGGTAAAAACTAGAACCACCGATGTTTGGTAACACATTTGATGTTCCTGAAGGTATCTGGGCATACATGATGTTCGACCAATAAATTGTAACTGTCAGACAAAAATCAGAGCTTTTGAAAATTAGAGGCGGCTAGACATTCTGCAATTAAAATTGTACTAATGTAACCTTTCTTTGCACTGTCTAGTTGATAAAATAGAAGTGTTGCCGGTATATTTTCGTTATTTTGAAAGTGGTACTTACCAAGGTTTTATGCAACAGGCTAATTTCAAGTTTATTATATTCACACTTGGAAACTCCACCAACTTATGTTTCTATGACTGCATGGAAATATTTCCTTAAAAGAGATAGTGGATTTAAATAATACTGGTCCTAAATATATACCATACATAAAACAATTTTTTACAATCGCTTTATGACACAAATCAACGTAATATAGTTTTAAAAGGTCTTGTTGGCAAGATAACAGGAATCATTATTTTCAACACTGCTGGTATATCGTATTGTTTTCTGACTCTAATTTGTTTGAAGTTGGATAACTGCAGCTGCAATTTTGTTGACAGTTTGTATAATGATTTTGAAGGTACACATTTATTGCTGAGGTCAGAGGTGGCATTCACAAAGCATCTAAAGAGCTCTGTCCTAGAATCTGGAATTTTCTATATTTTGCATTATTACAAACGGAAACGAGGGAGCCTTAATTAACATGTTGAAATGACATCAATATTAAATGTATATTGTAAAGAATATGGGCAACACACAAATATGTTTAGTTTCAAATCAAGTATTATACATTAAAATGTACAAAAACACTGAGACTTTATTTAATTACTGCTCGTATGTGGTGAAAAGCGCGTAAACTAATCTGTGTGTACATATATGATTGACGATTTAAACTCTGCAAAAACTTGTGTTCTTGACACTTTAAAGAAACTGCAATGGTTCACATTTGGGTAGGCTGCTCGTGCCGTGAACCGGGCAACGGCTAAGTCGTGTAACACCATTGTTGCTTTGGTTTCAGCCGGCAGATACCCTATTCTGCATGTTTCGTTTTCAGTGAAGAACAATGTACACTATATAATGACAACGGAACAACACCGTAACGACCATATTCCGTGCATTTCTCGGAATTCAAAACAATCCAAACTGAACAATATTTTATGGATTTGTGTCACGCAAATACATTTTGTAAAAAAGATGCATGTTGTTTGTAAACTGTAGTATGCCCACATCGCCACTGAGCATTAAGGTCCGTGTCAACAACAACTTACCGCAACTGCACATGTATGTCCGTGTCAACAACGACGCTAATGTGCATTAAGGACAGTGTCCATGTCAACAACACCGCCACTGTACATAGAGGTAAATGTCAAAAACAACGCCGCTACTTTACCTGTAAATACGTTTCGACAACACAGCTACTGTACATGTCGGTAAATGTCCACAACAACGCCGCTACTACACATGTAAATACGTGTCAACAACACCGCTACTGTACATGTAAATACGTGTCAACAACACCGCTACTGTACATGTCAATACGTGTCAACAACAGTATCGACACTGTGCATTAAAGTTCATGTCAACAACACCACTACTGTAAATGTACGGTCCGTGTCAACAACAACATCGCTATTATACATTAAGGTCCGTGTCAACAACATCGGTACTGTACATGCAGATACGTTTCAACTAAAATGTACCTCTACTCTACATGTAGGTCCGTGTCAACAACAACAACACCGCTACTGAACATCCATGGGTTTGCGGGGGGTACTTAATTGCTAGATTATCGTGTCAAAAAGTGAGTGTATGCTGAGCGCTCGCAATAACATGGGGTTGCGGGAGTACCCAACTACTAGATGTTCATGTCCGTAAAGTGAGTGTATGCTAAGCGCTCGCAATAACATGGGGTTGCGGGAGTACCCAACTACTAGATGTCAATGTCCGTAAAGTGAGTGTATGCTGAGCGCTCGCAATAATATAGGGGAACGGGGGTACCCAACTACTAGATGTTCAGGTCCGTAAAGTGAGTGTATGCTGAGCGCTCGTAATAACATTGGGTTGCGGGGATACCCAACTACTAGATGTCAATGTCCGTAAAGTGAGTGTATGCTGAGCGCTCGCAATAATATAGGGGAACGGGAGTACCCAACTACTAGATGTTCATGTCCGTAAAGTGAGTGTATGCTAAGCGCTCGCAATAACATTGGGTTGCGGGAGTACCCAACTACTAGATGTCAATGTCCGTAAAGTGAGTGTATGCTGAGCGCTCGCAATAATATAAGGGAACGGGGGTACCCAACTACTAGATGTTCATGTCCGTATAGTGAGTGTATGCTGAGCGCTGGCAATAACATTGGGTTGCGGCGGTACCCAACTACTAGATGTTCGTGTCCCTAAAGTGAGTGTCTGCTAAGCGCTCGTAATAACACGGGGTTGCAGGGGCACACAATTTCTAGATGATCATGTCCATAAAGTGAGTATTTGCTTAGGGTCGCAATAACATGGGGTTGCGGGGATACCCAACAACTAGATGTGTATGTCCGTAACGTGAGTGTATACAAAGCGCTCGTAATAACATAGGGTTGCGGGGGTACCCAACTACTAGATGTGTATGTCTGTAAAATAAGTGTATGCTAAGAGCTCGCAATAACATGGGGTTGCCGGGGAACCCAACTACTGGATGTTCAAGTCCACAAAGTAAGTACTAGTATTTGCTTAGAGCTCGCAATAACATGGAGTTGCGGGGGTACCCAACTACTAGATGATCATGTCCCTAAAGTGAGTGTATGCTTAGCGCTCGCAATAACCTGTGGTTGTGGGTGGACCCAACTACGAGATGATCATGTCCGTAAAGTGAGTATACGCTTAAACGCTCTTAATAACAAGGGGTTTGCTGGGGTACCCAACTACTAGATGATTGTGTCCGCAAAGTGAGAGTGTGTTTAGCGCTTGCAATAACATGGTTGCGGGGATACCCAACTACTAGATGATCATGTCCGTGAAGTGAGTATATGCTTAGCGCTTGCAATAACATGGTTGCGGGGATACCGAACTGCTAGATGATCATGTCCGTATAAAGTAAGCATATGCTTAGCGCTGCGTGTCCTAAGACATATTTAACGTTAACAACAACAAATGGGCATTATATTTGTATATGATTGTAATTTTTACTACGATATTCGTGTATAAATCCTTAAACAACATTTGTTTAAAACTATCGACTCTATATCTGTTATCAAAGTGGTTTCAACTCGAACATTGCTGGCCAATTAAGTGTACTGTAGCCCACCAAATAAAACTGTCAATATAACTCATATGTTCGATATAGCATACACGTTCTCGATTGATAAACGTTATTTAAGTTATTATTAAGAGAATAGTTCGAAAATACTATGTTATTACTTGAGTTAAGTAAATTATTATAGATGCTAGTGAGCATGTATTCGGATAGAATCAATTTCGGATACCATTAGGCTTTGCCTTTAAACAAGTAACAAGCAAAAAAAAATGTTTAAGATGTATATTCAGTAGTGATTATTATACGCAAATGAACAATAGATAAATTGATTGCGTGTTAGCCCGTGTAAAAGAAGAATGGTGCAATAAATTGCTTTGTTTCAATATTAGTTCATTCATATTTGCATGTCAAATACATTTTAGAATGTTTTTATACTCACGGCGTTTATTTTATGACTGGTAGGTTACTGTTTCATATTAAAACTATGAAGTATTCATTTTCAATTTTTGTTAAAGCCACATTAAAGGTGACAGTTGTCAAATTTAGAATAAACGATTAAAACAGACATTTAAATGTCTGGTAAAATTGTATTATTGTAGGTTTAAGCTTCTGTTATATCCTGCGTCAGGAAACTATTTGATATTTGGATACCGTTTGAAATAAAAACACCGATCCTCCAAATAAACTGTTTATAAACACTTCCTTTGTTTATTTGCTAGTGTGGTGATTTTTAAAAGTTCCATGCTTTTCATGAATAACAGTACTTCTGACAGTAATATCAAATGACATAAATTGGACAAGTCATTTTGAGGGCCGTCTATAAAACATTTGGAACAGTATTTAAAGTTTGTAATTTATAATACATTCAACAATTCACAAACTAAAAATCTCTTGGTAAGTTTCTGACTACCTATAAGTTAATTTACATAGATAAACCGTGTTGCTTTGCTTATTATTAATGTTTTTTCAATTTGTTGTACCAATGTATTCAATTTTTGGTACTAGTATAGGTTTATTAGAGGACCCTCGAAATTAAAACACTTCACTGAACACAATAATGGGATTTATCGATGCAAAAATCGTGCATAGGATTAACATTCCTTTTAATGTAAACAATAAAGTGGAAATAAAACTAGTCAAATTCCATTTATTTTAAGAAAATGTAAAAAAAAAGTGTTTAGTCATATTGTTTTATTTTATGTGTTTGTAAAATATTGATTAAATCATTGGTGGTTGTCTTAACTTACAGCACCTTGTGTGTGCCTTTAAGCTTATAGCGCAAAGATTTGTACTTCAGCGAAAATGTCAGGTCAAAACAACGTTATGAAAGTCAACGATTAATATTCACATAACGGTTAATTAGAAGCAATTGCTTATACTCTTCTGGAATAAAACATATTGATGTAAATTTAACTACATAGCAACATACGAGAACTTTTCAGAAGTAAACTTAAGTATTTAAAAAAAGTAGTTTCTTAAATATTGGTTCTGGGGCCATATCCACTAATCTTGTAAGGAAAATCTTAACTTAAAAGTCATATTTAAGTGAAAAACTTAAATAACATTTTCCTTCTGGAAATCAATATTTTATAATTGAAATAATATTATAGTAAAATTAGTAGCATCTTTTCATTCTTTACCTGATTAAAACCATTTACGACAAAATAAAGTTTGAATGAACGAGTCACAGACTTAAGGATTTATTTTATTTGATGAAATTTACTTGGTTTTTACTAAGGAGCTTTGTGGATATGGTCCCTTGGATTACAATCAAATGTAGGGGCGAAAACTCCGGTGTGTAACCGAGTGTGAGTGATGCAAAAATTGTAAGTAATGATTTATGTACGAAAGCATGTTGACAAAGGTACATACTGTCATGTGCTAATGTCCTGGGTCATGGAATCCGTTATGGTTACTAATGGGTCTATATATTTAGTATTTGTAAGCTCAGTGGCCGTATTACAGAAACATGTTAAGTTCATCTTACAATATGTTCACTTAGGTTCAATTTTTTTAAATGTACTACTTAGGCCAAACACATGTGTGTGTTTAGGGCAACGGTCTCACAAAAGTTACGTAGGGTCGGGATTGAGGTCTTTTTTATAACTTTTATTAAGACACATTTTGGTCGAAAAACATTGAAAATTATCTAAAATCTGACAAGTACGGATTTCACGGAAGTCAGTCGCCGCTAAAAACTTTAGGGTCGGGGGATTTTCGTTGGGTAGGTTCGGGTTGCCCGAAACACAGAATTATTTTTGTTGGCCTTATTAAAATACATAATATGGATTATTAATATTATTAATTTGCGAATCCTTTTAAAGTTATGTAGACACAAGTAAATAATATTATTGATGTAAAAAAAAAACAACTAACTCAGCACAATTTCATATACACGTGGAATATAATGGTAAAGAAATACTTTGATTTTTTAAATTAAGGATTACAGTTCACTTAAGATGGTATAGTAATATGGCCCCAGGACAAGGTATGTTTTAAAATGGCAGGGCGACAACTCTCCGATATAAATCATAGACCTTAATCTTAGATCTTAAGCTATGGAAAGGGAGATCACTCTGTGTGTTGTTCACATAGGACCGTTGTTATTAACAGATAAGAGAGAAATCGATTCGGTGATGTACATAAGGAATGAGGAACATGTCGAAAACAACGAAGCATCCGTATATGATATAAATCATAGTATTATGGTAAGTGATGAAAGGTGGAACGGGCGACAATTCTCTGAAATTACTCATATATGACAAGTAGAAGGACAACAGCTGTGCCATACATCACAAAAATGACCATTAATAATTATGGCAATACATGTGGTGTAAATCACAAGATGTTTAAAAATCTACATGTATAACACTAAGAAGGAAAGAAGAGATGGTAATGCAACGCATTTGTTCTTAAAAGACGCCACTACTTAGCAAAACGCAATTAAGAATGGGTTAGCAGAGACGGTCAAA
Organism: Congeria kusceri; assembly: GCA_027627225.1. Taxonomy (NCBI): domain Eukaryota; kingdom Metazoa; phylum Mollusca; class Bivalvia; order Myida; family Dreissenidae; genus Congeria; species Congeria kusceri. The sequence continues at coordinate 36,946 of JAPFQT010000233.1, read as the reverse complement.
GGCGCAATATAATATTATGTAATTTAGAAATAATTTTCGATTAAGAGTTGTTTATCGGCTAATAAACAACGATTTGGAGTTCTGATGCGTATGACTTAAACCACGAAGAAACAACGAGGGCGTTAACCCAAGTGGTTATATTTACCGCATCAGAACGACAAATTCGTGTTTATTAGCCGATGAACAACGATAATGCGAAAATTATTTCGATTCTTACATGACCTGACAAAGTTTTCTGCAATTACAATGCGAACTATATTTTACAGTTTCGGAACTGTTTTTTTTTTTTTTTTGGGGGGGGGGGGAGTTGTTTATTCGTAGTTCAACAACGGTGAATTATTTTCTTTAATTGTCTATAAATAACTCTGCGCGCGTCATTGGATTGTATTGGTGTTTTTGTCGACCCTCTTTAAATGTAAAAAATGGTCGAAACTAGACATATTGAATTATTATTAGATTTTTAATAATCATGGCTAAATTGTATTCATCTCAACTTTAAAGAAAATCACTACAACGTATAACATTTTGTTAAATTAACATATGTAACTTACGCAAATTAATCTTTTTGTAAACATGAAAAACTAAAACATGCATAACTGACAGTTATTTATTTGGTTGTTTACACTCTGTGACAACTTAAAACAAGTAAACATAAATACTAAATGCTATGTCAAGTCAAGAAATTTCATTTAGTTTTTTTGACGTAGCCTTAAGTGGAATTATTTGACTAAGTGCTTGTTTCTTCTTATTAAAGTGTCATTTCGAAAATATCAAAGAAATGAACAGAATTTGTTATCGTTGCATACACCAGACTATAACATACCGCCCTAGCTTTTTATTTTTATTTTTTTATCATTAAAAAAAAACAATTGCAAACTTTGAATTTGGGAAAAAGTTGCTTTAAAATGATCGCATATTAAGAGTTGGGGTCACATCAGATTGCATATTCCATCATTATTATTAAATCGTTACAGTTCCAAATAGCTTTCCCAGATCTTCAATAGTGACGTGAACAAATTCCAGCATTTTCCGTATAATTCATATTAAGCGTATACATGTTATGAATATCTGTCAGACTTCCCAGCAAACACATAACGTTATTGTAACGTTACGGTTTGGTTGTATTCTGGTCAGGTTGTGAAATAACCTTAGACGGACGTTGTGGCAACATTATGATCACAACTTCGTGAACATCAGGTGTAAAGCTATAAGTATGTGAAAATCGTTGAATAAAAATAACTGGTATTTCATTTTTAATTGTGAATGTTATTACGTGGACCGGACGTTATATGTACGTTGCCTGACAACGTTAATTTTACAACCTTCACACAACTTTCTGGCAACGTTGTACTTTGGGTTTGCATGTCATTGTTTTATTAATGCTTACACTTTAATTAAACGTTTGGAAAACAAATTATGATAAAATGGAATTGTAAAGGAATGTTTTAAATACTTTTTGGAGGGAAACCGTTTTTTTTATAAAAGATCAATTGTTAAAAAATGTATGTTATGAAAAAGATGCAGAGCTCGCTTTAAGTTTCGATTTTCACAACATCAAATAGCCGTGCAATAGACTTAAACACGAAGTTATGATATATATATTTCGCATACAATATGTATGTGTATATTGATACGTTATTATGCTAAAATTTGCGAAAATAGGTATGTAAACAAATCCAATTTAAATATAATACGAATTTGCAGCTCTTCATTTACGCGCGCGCATATACAAAGAAAGGAAATGACAAAGAAAAGTTGTACGTATAGAAAATCGAAGTTTTTATGGATTAACTCATTTTTTAGTTCTGCATATGTTGGATTTAAAATGTATATGTTTTATGTCATAATAAAATAATAAAAAATAATGTTGTGTTTTAATTATTTACAACAAACTTAGTTTGGTGGTATAAAGGTTGTATTTCGGTTACATTACATCGTCATTTCGTAACGTTGTCACAACGCTTTTTGGAGTCTGCCTTTTTACGTTATATGTACGTTGTAATTTAACGTTATTATAACGTTAGCCGTAACGTTAATACAACGTTCATACAACGTTATTGTGTTAGCTGGGTTGATTCTTTTTATTTTGCTGGTTACACTATTTTCTATTTTAAAGCATATTTTTTAATAATGAAAACGAAACACGCAAATTAAACATAATCAATGAATGTTCGTATGTATTAAAATTACATTAAAACATATAAATCGGAATACATACCCGACAATGGCCCTACAAGAACTCCCATGAGGATACACGCCACTATATACCCGGACTGTGACATCGTATACCCGAACTTCACCTCAAGAATTATATAGCGCGAATTATGAACCACCCAAGATTAATAAACGTCAAGCGCTATGTTGCCGCGGTTAACTTAGGTCAAACTGAGTATAAAGACCTTGATAAATGTTCCTGCTTACAAGACATGACCGAGCGATCTGATAATGAACTATTTATGCGTGTTCACGAACTAATTTTATATGACATTGTATATAAAAACGACAGAATTTGACAGATGACATACACGCTCTAAGTAAGGTTTTGACTGAGCCTATATTTTCCATTAACGTTACCCGAAGTTATGCAAATGTAAAAAAATTGTCGCGAAATACAAAATGTCCCTTTTACTGTCCAGACTGAAATGGAAAATCTTTATTTTACATGAAAGCATAATTATTAAAGCGTGAGACTTTTACTTTGCACTCAATGCTCCATCGATATATATGATTTCGGCAATTTTGAGGACAAATCGTACATGGGGCATGTGATGATATTATTTTGCATACCCAATTTTTAGACTAATAAATACATGTACAATGAAATATGTTTGAAAACTCAAACACAAAAGTCAGTATCAAAAGTGAACAACAAATAATGTCAAAAATTTAAGACGTGTAAATTATGTCAAATAACCTACAGCTCATGCATTAAGTACATTCACCGAAGGTTACTTAATAAATACAAAAATCTTAATTAAAATGATACCATGGTTTTAAATAGCAATATCGTCATTATATCCATCAATATAATTATCATTTTATCTTCATCCTCAGCTTCTTCTTCTTCTTCTTCTTCCTTTTCTTTGTCTTAGCATTCTTCTTCATTTTCATTTTAGACGGATATATTTGATTTACTACTATTATCGTATAAACAGAAAGTCAAATTATTAAGTTGGTAATATTTATGAGACAGAAACGGATTAGAATTTATAGCGCTCAATTAATATAGACTTATGAGAATAGGAACGGTTAGGAATTGATAGCACACCATTAATATAAGGACTTATGGTCCAAATACCGTGTGTCTGAGAATAGGAACAGTTAAGAATTGATAACGCTCCATTAATATAAGGACTTAAGCCCAAATACCGTGTGTCTGAGAATCGGAACGGTTGAGAATTGATAGCACACCATTAATATAAGGACTTATAGCCCAAATACCGTGTTTCTGAGAATAGGAACGGTTAAGAATTGATAGCGCTCCATTTATATAAGGACTTAAGCCCAAATACCGTGTGTCTGAGAATCGGAACGGTTGAGAATTGATAGCACACCATTAATATAAGGACTTATAGCCCAAATACCGTGTTTCTGAGAATAGGAACGGTTAAGAATTGATAGCGCTCCATTAATATAAGGACTTATAGCCCAAATACCGGGTGTCTGAGAATAGAAACGGTTGAGAATCGATAGCTCTCCATTAATATAAGGACTTAAGCCCAAATACCGTCTGTCGGAGAATAGGAACGGTTGAGAATCGATAGCACTCCATTAATATAAGGACTTATAGCCCAAATACCGTGTGTCTGAGAATTGGAACGGTAAAGAATTGATAGCACACCATTAATATGAGGACTTATAGCCCAAATACCGTGTGTCCGAGAATAGAAACGGTTGAGAATTGATAGCGCTCCATTAATATAAGGACTTATAGCCCAAATACCGTGTGTCTCAGAATAAGATCGGTTGAGAATTGATAGCGCTTCATTAATATAAGGATTTATAGCCCAAATACCGTGTGTCTGAGAATAGGAACGGTTGAGAATTGATAGCGCTCCATTAATATAAGGACTTATAACCCAAATAACGTTTGTATGAGAATAGGAACGGTTTAGAATTTTTGATAGCACACCATTAATATAAGGACTTATAGTCCAAATACCGTGTGTCTGAGAATAGGAACGGTTGAGAAATCATAGCGCTCCATTAATATAAGGACTTGAAGCCTAAATACCGTGTGTCTGATAATAGGAAAGGTTAAGAATCGATAGCACACCATTAATATATAGACTTATAGCCCAAATACCGTGTGTCTGAGAATAGGAAAAGTTAAGAATTGATAGCACACCATTAATATATAGACTTATAGCCCGAATACCGTGTGTCTGCGAATAGGAACGGTTGAGAATTGATAGCGCTCCATAAATATATAGACTTATAGCCCAAATACCGTTTGTCTGAGAATAGGAACGGTTGAGAATTTATAGCGCTCTATTAATATAAGGACTTATAGCCCAAATACCGTGTGTCTGAGAATAGGAACGGTTGAGAATCGATAGTGCTCCATTAATATAGCCCAAATACCGTGTACATAAAAACCACTCAAAACGGACACAACCTAATTATGAATTTGCGGCATTTAGTGGTAATAAATCTTCAAAGTCCAGAAAATGTAATGAATAGCTACGTGTTTGGAACAGATGTGGATAATTGTTCAAATGCTTCAGGAGCATTTCTTATAAACAACCTAAAACGGAAATAGAATCGTGACTTGAAATAAAGATCTCGTTGTTCGAGATGGGGTTGTGACATTTGACAACAAGAATATAAAGAAACGTGGGTTGATCAAATTAATTTTATGTGTCAGTACCGTATAAACGGCTAAGACACTTTGTGTTCAAGACGAACGAGGTTTTTAAAACTGGACGAAACATGTAAGGAGACGCTCACACGAGACTAACCCATGTAAGAAAAAGAAATTTCGACAGCAAGCGCAGTTAGAGCTACATAGGATCATAGTTGTCACAAATCATATTTTTCACACACCTGTGAAGAATATGATCTCATTTGTCCCATTTTAAAGTGCGAAGAATGCGATTGGCCTGAAAAGCGGTATGCGAGAAGATCACAAAAGGATATGATTTTATTCCATATCAAAAACTAGATGCAATCACAAACTTCACAGAAAATGTGAAGAATACCAATGTGATGTGTGGAAAAAATGACTTTAATTTCCACACCTGTGAAGAATGAGATCCTATTTTTCACAGATGTGAAAAATACGATTTATAAAAAATATGGTCCTACAGAGCTACAACGATTCAGCCATGGCTCGATTCGATTTCGATTTCAACGATCAATTAGTTCAATATTTCGATTTCAACGATCAATTAGCTCAATATTTCGATTTCAACGATCAATTAGTTCAATATTTCGATTCGATTGACGTTTCCTTTATATATTTAGGCTTCATTGTGCGTATTGAGGAGTCATCACTTGCAATATAAGAAAGATTAATAATTATTAATGTCATCGTATTGTTAATGTGAACATTTGTACCATAAATATATCCACATACTGGTAAATAACAACAGTGGAAAATGGTGATAATGCTTACAAAAACTGAATCAGTATAACAGCAGTCACGATGCCATGATCAATTTACATGACCACTCGAGATCTACGCAAAACCATAATTGTAATTATTAGTTTTATGACAAATTAACAAGTATAAATAAATAAAAAAAGAATCGAATCGAAATTGGCTGGATTCGTATCGACAATCAAATCGGTCCATTCACAATCGATTGATCGATGCATCGAAAGAATCGTTGCAGCTCTAAGCGCAGTGGCTTGTAAACTTCCTTCCCACAGTAACCACCCATGTGCAATTCCTGTACCCGGCCCATGTGGGTGTATTAGTCGCCGCCATATTGAAAAATGGGTTTCTACCGCGAACTCCAGTTTTGCAAAGCAGAAGACCAAATTTTAAAACAATTTTAGTTAACATAATGTTTGTTTGGAAAGTGAAGATATAATTTAAAGCCGCAGTCCATAGAATATACTTCAATACATCTTAAATTGGCATTAGTTCTAAGGAACGTTAATGACGTTTATTCGAATGAAAACTGTTTCTTAACACGGAAGGCATTTTATAATGTCTATTGTCGAAAACGCTTGGTACGAACGGAATATACACGAATGTACGTGCGGATTGACTCCAGAGGCATCAACAGCTATCGCATACAGAAACTATACGATAAAAAGTTGCCAAAACGTTATTATTTTAACGATTTTAATGCGTTTTGTTTTATTTTGATCCGTAAAATGTCCATTAGAAGCGATTTCTGCAAAGATTTATTTTATTAATATATTTCTGGACTGCTGCTTTAAGATCTCTTCTAAATTCATCTTTTTTTGGAACTACAGCTTTAATTGAATATATCTACTGAATTTCGTCTTTTGCATATTTTTTGGAAACAACCACCGATTGATAAAATCAGTTAAACCACGTATGCATTCTTCTTAAAATAAAATAAAATAAAAAAACCGAACGTTTTACGTTTTCTGGATAATGGTCTGTGTATCGTTTTATTAACACAGTTTTGGTATTACTGTAATCCATAAAGTCCCACGAGAACACTTTTGTTAACCAACAGAAAAGATGTCATCAACCAAACATCTAACCCTTGGAAACAAACAAAACGGTTTGATGATGAAACGACTTGATCTCACTTCGTTATCACCACCTGATTTGTCCCAGAGCAAGATCCAACTGCAGTAAACCATCCTGCATGCTACTGGTTGTTTATGTGTGTGTGTGTGTGTGTGTGTGTGTGTGTGTCTTCAGCTTGCGATATGTTTTATTGCATTTCCGGGTCGCGAAAATTGGTAACATTTTCGGAATGAATTCGTATTGTAACAATGAATGGTTCGATGCCTACCGACAATATCAGGTTATTATGAGCGGTCAGGCAACAAGTAAAGCCAGCCAATTAGGTGAACGTGACATATGGCTGACGAATCACTGTTTCTTATTGACATTTAGCATAGTCCAGTCGGGACCTTCAACGAGATTTCTGCAAAATGTTATTGTCATGACTTTGTGCTCAGATAGAATTGTCCAGTTTTTAATCCAATGTGTATGATATGTCATTTCCAGTATACATAGATCTTACCGAATGTACCGAAGGACAGTGGAATTTTGTGAAGGAGAAACATATTCGGTCAGCACTGTTATTAACTGTTGATATGATGTATAAGCCACAACATGTCAGATTAATTATATGCAACGCATACTTTATTTAAGAAATAAATTTCGATGTATCGTTGTTTATCGACCAATAACGATTTGGAGTTCTGATGCCCGAGTTGTTTAATAGTCACACATCAGAACGACAACGAGTTGTTTATTGGCCGATAAACAACGATATTGCGAAAATCATTTCGATTCTAAAATGATTTGAAAATATTTTTTGCAATTGTAATGAGAACTACATTTTACTATGCTCTGCTCAGAATCGGGACTACTTTTTGCGTTGTTTTTTGGGTAGTGTGACAACGATAATTGTGTTCTTTGTCTATAGAACAATTGGCGAGTATCATATTGGAATAAATATTAATCATGCTTCATTCGATTAAATGTTATCCAATACACAGTGGATCATTACATCCTACTCTAACTCATAGTTTGTTTCTTTTCAAGTGACACATAACTCTGTCTGGTACTTTTAATAACATAAGCTAAAAAAATTGTAAAAAATGGTAGGGCACTTGTCACATGCCGGGGACACCTCCTGTTTTCATTTTTATATTATTCAATGTTTGCATTTTTGCAACAGCTTTGCACATATTGTGAGCATATTTTAACTATATGGCTAAATGAATTGTTCATTTTATTTATATTTATAAAAACATGGGGCATTTGTATCGCGCGATGTTTATTTGCAAGGAATAACAATAAAACATGTATTTTATCTGTATCGTGTATCTTTTGTACACGATAACGTTCATTTTGCAGTTACAAATTTACCTCGAGTTGCTCCCCTTTAACTACATTAATCGTAAAATTGCGCACTCCGCTATCATACTGCAATATTTCGAAATATTTAGAATTCAGAATCCATGTAACGATTCGTTTATTATAACTAGTGTCTACAACTACATTTGTATTTCAAAGTGATTTAATATGATACAACAAAATTATGTTCACTGTAAATGTACGCGCCCGGCACATGTTTGGGAATAGACGTCTCAACAAAAGTGTTTACCTAGGTTAATCCAATACCATATGGATGTGCGCATCGGAAAAGCATTTAATGGACAGCAGTTCGCAAATATCTTAATTTCCTAGTGGCCTCAATAGGAAAACTGCGTATAGACTGTCAAATACAAGCCAGAAATCGAACAGAAAACAACAATTACATCTTTATACACAGATTTTGTTTATCAAACACTTTCACAAAAAATATACAAAATATCACAGAATTATCACCAGAATTTCCATAAATTCATTTCCAGAAAAAAGATAAAACAGTTAATGTCTCACATGGAAATTAATAGCGGAAAACAAGAAGAAACTGACAACACTGTGTGTTTATATTAACCGGTACATAGATAAGTGTATGGGTACATTTTTCTTTCTTCTTTCCATATTCGAGAATTGAATGTATTGTTTGTAATGTATTAAAGCTTGTCGAATGTTTTCATAAACCACAGTCTAAATACCGTTCCTACGAAACAAAAGGAAAGCATGGACATTGAAGTGTTTAATCTTAAACACCTTAAAATGAAGCATTAAAATAATAAAACCTCTTGAGTAACCAGTTTATTAGAAATATCAAAGAACTGGTCCGGATACCCCATTGGTTATTTTGAGGAACACCCTCTGTACCTCGATCTTTCCCTATGTAATGTTTTTCTTTGATTTTTTCCATTACATATACAATACCAATACGTAAATATATAAATTAGGTTTTTTTTTCAGATATTTCCCGCATGAGACCCGTTCCATTGTCGCCGTTTTTAAGCATCGTTGCACGTGTCCTTGAATTAAAATTAAATAATTGATACAATTTGTTATCCCGTAAAATCCTGAAAACGTAATGAATTTTAATTGAGAGTGTGTCTGGTCGCAACAAGAGCTGTCTTTGCAGGTCTGTCTTTATATTAAAATATATGTGATTAAATTGGTACTGCAAGTAACTATTCTTCAAATAGTGCATGTTTATCTTTAGTTAACTTTTTAAATATAAATCTAAAAAATATAATACATTTAAACTAACAACAATAATAAGTGTATGTGTATGTCTTTGTTGTAATATTGCATGGGTTTGTCTGCTTTTGCACCTGTTGTCTGTCTTTGAGTAGATTGATATTAAAACTAATAGTGCACAAGTAATGCATTAAAACCTATTAAAGTAGACGTGCTGGTGTTTATACATGTCTTTGTTTATTTTTTCACGTCTTTCTCTTTCTTTGCATGTCTTGTGCAGTGTTTTCGTAGGGCACCTTTATACTGCAAGATGGGAAGTGCCGGTCAATCTATTTCAAGATTAAAATCACATCAAGCGGATGAATCATCATCATCATCATCATCATCATCATCATACTCATATTCATCATACTCTTCATTTTCATCTTCATCAACGCAACATTGCAAAGCTCTTTTGTATCATCATTATCATCATCATCATTACCATCATCACTATCACCATCACCACCGTCTTCACTGTCATTGTTTATTTTACAGTGTAGTTATTAACTGATATATCTTGTTAATTTCAGTGTCGCGAAAATTGGAAACATTTTCAAAATGTGTGCGTATCTTAGCATATAATTGATATATGGCTACAGAGAATGTCCAGTTGTGATAAACGGTCAGTAAACTAGCAAAGCCAGTAAATTAGTTCAGCGTGAAATATATAATTTTGCCATAAACTAATACCCTGGTCCAGCGATCGAGGACCTGAAATATCTCAATTTCATGTGTGCAATAGTATTGTTTGGTTTAGCATATTTAAGTCCATTATAAATAGATCAGACATTATTGTATTACCAAACGGCAGCGCAACTTGGTGAAGTAAAAGTGCATTATCGGCTAACAATATAATAAATTCATAAATCAATCTAGAATATTTTTTTTCCTTTATGGAATAACAGTTAAATAGAATTAATCGGCTGTAACACGTCAGATAACTTATATACAACACGTCGATATTTTATTAAATGATCTCAATAATGATATCCACTTAATTCAATTTCACTCAATACATATGGATACTTGGACATGCTGACCAATGTTATATATTATTCATCATTTGTTTCTTCAGTTTTCATTGGTACTTTTGTACATTACTTCATTAAATATAAAGACGTATTTGCGCAAATGTTAATTGTATCACTTTTAGGTGAGGCCTTCGCATCCCGTGATGTATAAAAGATACTAGTAGATTTTAGCTCGGTGGTTTATTTTGTACCGTAAAATTACCGCTAAATGTATAATTTGAGTTGCTTCCCTTTTACTATATGTTCGTGCAATGTCGAGCTCAGATACCAGATTGAAACATTTCGAAATAGATCTTGAAACTTAACACTCAGACCTATATGAAATGTATGTGTTATCAATAACCAGTACCTGCAACGATTTCAAATTTACTTAACATTTTATTCTAAATTTGCGCGCTCGACAACGTGTTAGGGAATGGACGTATTCTGACAAGTCAATCATATAAATAAGTTGCGTATTTTTTACAACTACTGTATGCCTCCTGTCTAACAACAGTCAAGTTCGTGTAAGGTGTTGCATATTGTTATGAAGCCCTTTTAAAAGCCTACAGAAAATTGTAAAAGCAGTTCGGAACCAGCTTTATGGCCTAGTGGTCTCGATGGGGAAAGATATATAGATTGTAAAATGCAACACGTGAATAAAACAGAAAACAACAATTGTACTAGAAAGAAAGATTTCATAAGTCAAAAAACATATAAATACAACAAAGATCACAGATGTATCACAGAGAGCATCCGTAAATTCATTTCCAGAAAAACAGTTCATGTCTCACGTGGAAATTCATGGCGGAAACTAAGAAGAAACAGAGACCATTTACATCAATATTATTCACATGCACTTCAATACTGATCTACAAAGCCTCGGTTAACCACGATTATGCGCCCACTGAATTAATTGTATCTTTTTTATATCTTTATTCCGTGAGGTTAAACCAATAGTGTTGTACATTCTTATATTTGTTTGAATTTTTAATATTGATTACATCCCACATACTGCTAGATAGTAAGTGTCGGTATATCAAGTTCAATAAAACAATAATTTAAAGGGAATGGTTGTGTTTGGAAAGAAGCAGTCAATTTATCACAGCTGTCTTGTCTTGTGTAGGTCGTTATGTTACACATTTAGATCCCACGGCACGTCAGGAGTGTCAGCACGATCATGGCTACACCGGAAACGATCTTGGCGACTCCGCTGCTGAGGCAACTGTTGTCAACGAGGACGTGCAATGGCCACGTGCTTGAGCCAGTTCCGTCCGTCAGGGTTAGGGTGCTGGTGTAGTAGACTTTTTCAGATGATTCCAGTTTAGCTGCAGCTTTTATCACTCCGCTTGCGATCGTAAATTTCGCGGCGTCTCCTACAGATAAAAGAATATTGTGGACTTGAGTCATTTTAGCCACAATAGTTATGATGTTGTTTTTTCTCCAGAAATACATGTATAACACTTTACGCATTAATTGTATTGGTGGATATTTTATAAACAAGAATAACGTGCTTATAAAGATGCAGACAATAAAGTCTTTAGTAACGGATAATGATAAACATGTTCGTCGTCTCTTCAACATGTTAGCTATATTGACTAGAAGTAAATTGCCAAATTATGGAAGTCTAATCACGCACCTAACGCCAAGGTCCAAGTGGCAGTGGACACAGACGAACTCGCGGTGCCGATTGTTGCTCCTAAAATAAGCATGTCAAACAAATTTCCATTATGTATATGTCAACAATTGAGTACATGTACTAATACTTCATAATATCAATAATGAATGCATAATGTACAGCGAATAATGTACGTTTTTGTGGTAACTTAATTATTTCAGTGTGATATGTTATCTTGATAAGGACACGTATTTTAAATAATCTATTCGCGGAGTTTCTTTTTCTAAGCATGTCACAAAATGTCTTACTTTTAAAATCTATACATTAATGACTTGGTGTCAAATACTAGTAACCTGGAAATTGTCAACTGCCAAGTTGTAAACAGGTCATTAAAAGCTGTACATTTACCAATGCAATTATTTGAGAGAAAGCAGTCGAAGAAGTACAGCATGAATACGCACTTTATATAGAATTCAAAGTAAGGATAGCAACTCCATTAGTTTACCTAACGCTGTAGGGTCGGCAACACAGAATGAGTAGGCGGTGTCCGTAGATGGGCCAAAGTTGACCGTAATTGTGGCGGTGCCTGTTGTGGCGGTGCCGGCAGTGTCAATAGCACTGAAAGGCAATCATAGTGCGTAAAATACAAGATTTATAATTGCCACGCTTGACTGTTATAAAAAAAGTCTGTACACATAACATTAATCAAAATACCAATTGACTTTCAGAAAACAAAACGAAAAGAACTGTCTATAAGATTTAATAATGGAAATGCTTAATGCAATAAGCGATATAATAAAAGCAAAGCGACATAAAAAACATCAACTAATTTTGCCGTTTAAAAAATACCTCGAAATTTTTCGAAGAACGGGGATCAATGTATATTCCTTTCTTGCTTATTTTTTATTGTATTAATCCGTCGTTGAGCAGAATGTTATACTATATTTCTAAAATAACAAACAGCTGCTTAAACATATAAATTCGAATATGAAGTGAATCTCAAAACCCATGAATATTTGTTTGCAAGTATATAACATTATGTACAAAAATTATACATACATTACCATTATCATTTTTTAATAAAAGAATCGTCACAGTTACTTATCCCAGTATGGACAAGCATCCCTAAATACTAATTAATTATCTTTAAAACATTGCTGTGACGTTATCACATTATTCTCGGTGTACCATAATTCAAGTATATATATCTGGCGTGTTTTGGTGAGATATTGGCGTGTTGTCAGTTAATATTGGACAGCACGTGCTAGCTTAGGTAATCTGAAAACGCTGTGTCGCAAGCAGACGATGTTTGTTCTGGCGCCTATTTTAGCACTGATATTGTGCTATTATTTAATGTAAAACAATGCACACAGTTTAGGCATTAATACGATATTTTGCAAAAAAATAAAATAAAAAAATAATTATAATTTGCGACATTACCATATTCAAAATACCCATTTTACGACAAATATCAACCAAAATTTTATTTTGTGATAGGTATAACGTTATATTATCCATTCATATATTCTGGACGTGATATCCGTTAGTGACTACGCGAATATGTACCAAAACACACAAAATATTGAAATGATTGCGATCGCAAACTAATATTAGATATATTCGATAGCCAAAACACATGACGGTATTAGTTTTTAGAAACAGCGTTTTATAAATGGAACTACATAGTATGTTGCACATTTTTGCAAATGTTCCCAATCAGAATCGTTCATTGAAGTTGCCAAACAATTGGGAGAGTGATTGGAAATATTTCATGCGCTGTAAAAGACGCAATTATCTGATGCGTTGCCATTACGTACATCGGTCATATAAAAGTGTACACCATTATAAACGTATGCATTTTTACATTAAATAATAGTATTATATCAGTGCTGCAGTGGGCGTCAGAATCAAAATCGTCTCCTTGCGACTTTAAGAAGACCTAAGCTAGCACGCGCTGTCCATTATTAACCGACTGCACTTTAATATCTTACCAAAACACGCCAGATATTGGACGGCTACCCGTCTAACATTACAATTATGATACACTGAGAACAATGAGATGCCGTCACAACAATGTTTTAAATAATTGCAGTTGAAATTATTTGCAGTTGGAAAATACATGTACCGCTTATTATAATAAGTTATATGTTACTAACAAACTCATAGTATAAATAGTAAAATGTATCGTGTACTCTTTTCACAAAAATATTTAAAATCAATGCAACGTTCACAGATCAGATTTATAATCCATTTATATCCAAACTATATATATATATATATATATCCAAACTGGAGCATTGACATTTTACACGTGCATACTGCACTTACTAGAAACAATATAACATTTCATATTATTTCTGGTTACGGTATTTGGAAGGTCACGCCCTCCATTGCGACTAGCAATAAATCCTTTACATTCCGTCTTCGAAATCAAACATCCTCACTGTACACCTGAATGAACATATCGCAGTTTGCAAAGGCTTGATATACATTGTGCATCAAAAGCTAGTGAAACTCAGGTTCTGTATACTGATTTAGTGAGGTTCTTTTGGGGGATTTTATATCATTAATATAAGTGTTTTGTATTATTATAAAATATATTTGTTTGAGCAAGTCATACCTATTAATATTGCTAACATAATTAAAAAAGTTTGGCTATGTTTTAAGTACCATACAAGCCTCAAACTGCCCATTATCTAAAATATCGGACAGTCTTTGGCGCAACGCGCCTCAGATCGTCCAATATTTTGCATAATGAACAGTTTTCGGCTTATATCTATTACATATACAGTTGAAACATTGAATTGGTCCATTAGATTTCCATATTGAGCCCATGTTTTTGTACCCATCAAAATGACTCGTGAATTTGGCATCGGGCTACCCAAAACACTATTGATGTAAAATAATGTTGCAAAATTTATACACAACTTTATTATATAAACGTTTAAATATAATGTGGAATCTGCCAAGTTCGGGAAAATCCACCAAGCAGTTGCATAGATGTTTAAATAAAAATGTTGACAACGTAAGACGAACGACGGACCAAGCTATGACAGCGGCTGGAATAGCTTACCCTAGAATAGTTTGTGCCCAATTGAAGTAACCGCTGGTCCAGAATAATTTGGTATGGGGTTTTCTCTATGTTTTGCCGAACATTTTCCTAAACCTTTTCACATTCCAATGTTTATGGTTATTTTCAATAGTAGCACCCTAGAGCGTTATACTTACACAACTTTGAAGATCACTTGCTTAACAGTGGCATAATCAAGTGCCTTTGCAAGTGTGACAACACCGCTATTCCCCGTCTTGGTAACGGTGCCGTATGTGCCGGGATTTCCGGCAGAAGCCTCGAACGCGTACGAAGCAATCGCATCTGACGCAGTCGCCGTCAGAGTGAAGAGTGTTGCACCACTGACAGCTGTGGATGACTGCAATGATATGGTGGCTGTACCATCCTTTGTACCTATTGTAAATGGTCCGCCAGCAGACGTGCCTGTCCATCCCGTTATGGCTGCCTCTGTGCAAGATATTTAGCAGGTAGATGAAAAATGATGTCTGTACACGTAGACAAGACTACCGGTAGCTCCAGTAGTGTATTTCATATAGGTACAGCAATTAAATAAACTGCAAATGGCACTGAAGCGGATTTTAAAATTTATGACTTACAAAAAATTAAGTTCGGTGAGTGGCCTAAAACTTAAAGCTTCTAGGAAGTCTTTTTTTGTAAACGCATTTCTGTCGATAGATTTTGAGCTGACAAAAGACCGTGCTACACTGGTTTTATGAATGTACCATATCTAAGCTGTCATTTGGTGGTTGGCTGCACGATGGCTGTTGGTTATTTTTGATGCTACGCCATTTTAAAATACGTTACCATATTTAAAGAGAAACAATGGTAAAGGTACCCATAGCAAGGTTTATATCGCACAAGAAATAATTTTTTGGTCTATTTTTTAATTCAAACAGCTCAATACGAGTGATTAGTGAGATTCAAGTACACTATCAGTTACTTGTGAATTTTAAGTATCACATTTAATTATTTTTAGCTCCACTGTTAAAATAATTGGTGAGCTTTTCTAATAGCCCCGGCGTCCACGTCTGAATTTGGTTAAAGTTCATATTCAAAAGTTGTTGACCAGGGCCCATATTAATCAGGATTCTTAAGCCAATCTCCACTTAAGTTGAACATAAGAAAAAACTAAAATTTGTGTTTGAAACACTATGCTTTGGAAAATGTCCATGAATGCCATATAGTAAATACATGTATTAAAACACTGAATCATAGTTACCGAAAATTATGTGTCACCTATTTTGACAACGCATTACTTTGTAATGAGATCCAATTATATAAAAAATAGATTTTTCTTAGTTTGCGACTAATATTCTTTATACCAGCCCTAGCATTCAACGGGAGCTATGTAGATGCCTGTCCGGCCTACTCCTGCTTTTCACCTGACAATCAGCAGGTGAAATGCAGGTGCATTTATGGTCAAATCAGTTGGGTCAAGACAAACGCCACATGAATATCACACTGGTACTATCAAAACATCAACCAAGTGCCCAATTAGATCTAATTTAGCAATAAGTTCCACTCTATTTCAATTGCAACTGACGTTTGAACATTCTTTAAACATGCTGCTGACACACAATATATGACATGTTTACCATTTCAATCACACTTTACATGGAGGTACATTCAATCTCTGTCATCACATTATGTTCAAGTATATAGCTGAATTTCATATGCGGTATTTTGTTATTAATTTTTACAGAAAAACAATTGAAACAGTTATAAGTGACAGCTTCATTGTATAGACACCTGCCAGCATTATATAGATAATAGACCAGGCTCGTTAATCAAACAACCATCATAATGGACACATATGTGTTTTACTTGCATTTTTAGGTTTTATAAATGATACCAAGCTTACTGGTTAACAACTCTTATAATCACTATAAATACCACCACCAGTTAAATGGTTTACTGATTTGTTATTTATTGCCATCCCTATTGACAATGATATGTTCATAAATGGATGAAGCAGAATTGAATAAAGAACATGTGTTAAAGTCCAAACTTTAAACGGAGAAGGCTCAAGCCGTGTGATAAAATGAGTATGTTTTGCAAATGAAGGTTCGTTTCGTGCTATTTGTCAATTTAGTTTTTTTGCACTATTGTTAACACAATGCACTTGTTTGTGTGACGTTATGATATGCCCATCCATTTAAAGAACAACACAAACAACAACATTTATATATGCGTTTGTAATTTGTAAGTATTGACTTTATCACCTAAATGTTAGGGCTTTATCCATTTTACAATGTATTGTCCCACAAAAATAACAATATAACGCGTTTTTTGGTGCATTTAAGCAATACATGAAGCAGATACACAAAGTAGAATCGCTGATACGTAAGGTCACACATTAATAATTGCAAAGCATTAATTGATCAGTACTTTTCTACATAAAATACTGCCAATTATATTGATTGTTCTACATTCTCAACTAAATTCTTACTAAGCTGGCCAAATAATTGCCATTAGGAGTCGTTTGTAACAGCGCATTATACGTACACAATATCATCTTCTTCATATGGAAACTTACCTTGAAGATATGAGTTTTTTGTAAATAATTTATGGTAATAAAACAATTGTCCGACAAGTTTTCTCAGAAATCTTATTCTGCTATTTGGATTACCGATGTACAGGGGTGAATAATATGGTGTTATTTTCAAGTTGGCATTCCGTCTTAAAATAAATGTACATTATATCATGAAAAGCGTTCTACTGAATGGGATAATTTTATTGGAGAAAAAAACTACCGAATTATTGACATAATTCGCGACCAAACGGCAATAAACAACAAAATTTGCACGATATACATCATTGCCGATTTACTCTTCAATAACGTTAACAAAACTACTAAATAAAAATAATAAATGTAGGAATATATTTGGAATTGATATAGGAAAAGCCAAGATTGTCCTGTTCTGAAAAAAAACCCCACATACAATGCGAGTTATTGAATTCCGAAATATTAGTAGCTTTCGACATGACCGACGTAAATTAATAGATTCTGAATGAAAGCAAATGCATCTGCCAAAAAAAAAATCAGCGATAACACTGCGGGAACGGTTTAACCTCATTGAAACAGAATAGTTATCAGCCATTAACAGCTACTGCAATTCTAAAGAAGCGCTCCGCAAGCTAGTTTGGAAGTCTGTCTACAAGTGTATCGGTCACATCCGCTTTAAGTCATTAATTGCAATGAAGGCTCGTGATCAAACGGTATTGTTGATAAAATTAAGTTTAATATCATGTTGGCAGCTTATAAACTCTTAAAGCAATAATGGAATAACACTTCACTAAGATATTCGATCTTAAGTTTTGATTTCGTCTTAATAAACTCTTAGTGAATAGGCACGGTAATCATGATTTCGTACCTAGAGCTGCTTAATGCCTACAGGGACAATTAATTGTACACTAATGCTCTCACTAGGACACTTGCTCTTAAATTTCGTTTTCGCCTTAAGAAACCGTTAGTGAAGATACCTGATGACAAAAGTCAAACAAAATTATTGATGTATTATCAAGATGTCAATACTTGTATGCAATTTGTAACCTTTATATGCTACTATCTTTATAAATTATATCATCATGCATGTTTACATAACTATTATACTTTGTATTATGTTGTAAATATTTATAAAAAAAAGTAATTATATTGACTGTATATATGTTACGCTCTCGTATGCTGGAAGAAAATAAAAGAATGAATGAATGAACGAATTAACAGAAACCTAGTATATCATCAGTGAACCTTGGCCACCTTCACAAATACAAATACACAAATGCATTCAGTGAGGATAATAGTATGCTACATAATCTGGCCCATCTTATCTTCATGCAAACTCTAAGTGTCATCTATGGTTACGAACATTAAAATCTTTGAAGCAAATGTCTCATAAAGAGGTCTTTGTATCTGCAAATGCTGAATGTTTTTATTATTATTATTTCAGTCTTTACGAAAAACGAAAAGACAGAGTCATATAGATTTTTTTAAAGGAGAAACAATGGTTTAACTATAAATACAAACGAGTTGTTTCCACTTACTTAAACTTAGATGTATTTTCCCAGTATTGCAGAGCGTATCGAACAGCACACGCAAAGAAATAGCAGGTAGGTTCATTATGTACATAAACTTTATGCATCTGATTATTATTGTTGATAATTTTTATTATTTAAGATAGTGTGTAATGGACAAAAATACGTACGAATGCCTTCTCTATATTTTAAGTAAAATATTTAAACAAGTGAAATAATGTAAAACAATACGGAGGACACTCGAAAAGCAGAATAACTGCAGTCTGTTAAAACTTCAACAAATCGTAGTGTCTGTATTTCATTGTAGATACATTTTAAGGTCATCGAACATGTAAATCGTTCCAAATCGTATTAATCGTCACTGTACTGATTGCTTATTACAAAAAGATGACAAATAAGTTTTTTTTCTAAAAATTCAAACATAATACAGCGCACCGGATAAAAGCAATTCTAACAAATGTGATTTATAATATTGAAACACTATTCGATCGCGTATGTGTTCATATAATTGACCTTTTATGATACTCGTACACAAAAAAGTATGTTTAAAAATTAACGTTACTATTTTAAAGACCGTATCGGTTATTAACATCAAACCGAAGAAGGTTAATTTTCGAAATTAATTCAGATAAATGTTATTAATTTTTCAAAAAGTCTTAAACTTCTTTACAACGACTCACAAAGCTTTACAGAAACCATGATATTTTTATCAAACAATTTAGGTTGACATCCAAATGATGGATTTCAACTGAAATCTCATTACATCCCATGAAATTTTAAATGTAAATTGAATTGATCGTGATCTATATTTAAACGATGCAATCAAATAACGTTAATTGCAAAGATATGAGATTAAGTTGTATTTACAATTGTGTGTTTTGTTATAAATTCTCGGCTAAGAGTAAGGTTCGGAATTCCTCTAAACCGGTTTAAACCCCATTGCTTTGCATTTATCGTTCCAAGGCGGTGACCCAAGTTTTAATCATTTATATCTTTTTATGTTTTGTGTTGGGTATGTGTTGTATAGGCGATTGGTCACATGCCTAAAATAAAGGAGCTACGGATGTTAATAAGTGTTTCTCTCCTGGTGATGTCTCTCGAGTTTTGTTTATCTTATATCTTTTATTTAAATTTACCTTTAAACTAGAGAAAAATGAAAACACAAAGGAAATGCCTTTGATATATAGACAGTGTTCAATCTTAATTACTATAAGTTCAACACAAACAATAAAAGTGTAAGGTGAAACAAATATCCCTTTCCACAGAAGCGGCCTTGTGCGATAATTTTCAGATAAACGTTGGACCATTGTTTGTGTTCGTTTCAAGAAAATCGAAATCCAGCGTTAAAACCTAGGTCCAAAATCGAAGATGCAAATTTGACAACTGTATTGACTAAGGCCGCCATACCAAAACTTCACTGTACGAAAACCTTCAAATCCAGTACTTCTTTCATTTGTTTCATGGTATCAGATTTTTTCTTCATTAATCTCAATAAACCTTGCACTAGTTTAGTTTCTATTGAACTGTTTTTAATCATTAATCCTACACTTGATTTTCAAATATACTTTCTGATACAATTTTAAGGATCTTGGGTTAACAGTTGATCGTCACCTTCTTTAATAAAATTTATGTTTTTGATTGCATATTGTTTTATTTGCTAGCGAACAAAAATGTTGTGTCGTTTTCCCACTGTTTGTTTAATTGACTTGTAGACCTAACACTATGTACTTTTAAGTTTGTATCAATTCTATGATCTAGATCTACATTTAATAGTTTTCTTTCTAATTTTCATTAAGATTTTGTTCTTTTGTCCATTTCTAATTGCAGTTATCGTTAAATGGAAAATAATATTTTTTATAACTTGAATCATTAATAGTAGCATCGTTTCTAAAAAACACAGGTGATTTATAGTTAAAACTAGTTCATTATTATTTGTGTGTGCTGGTGGAACATACTGTGTTTTTTCTTCTTCAACATCTTAAAAACAATACTCAAATATACAAAGGACATCTTGTCTTGCTTGCTCAGACAGATTGTAAGATAACCACGCCGCAATTTTACTTTCTGAATATTATCATATATTTCTTTTAAATCCGCTAAAACAAACAAATAGAATTTTGGAATAAAAAGTATTCTGTGGAGAACGTGCAAGTGAAGATTAATGTTAGTAGCAAGTTAACATACTCCAAATATAATTAAATTATCATTTCCAAGTTTAATAATACTTATGAAATCATTTTTATCAACACCTGGACTAATTAGTTTCATAGACAGTTTTTTGTCCTGAAACGTTCGTTTCCTCAAGAACAATATAATGATGCAATTAAATTGCCAATATCACATTGTTTCAAAGTTTGGATCGTTTATCAAACTATTTTCCATTTAAAATACCAGGCGTCTGACATTTGATTTCCCATAGAATAAATGTACTTTCTAACTCCTTTGATCGCTGCGTGTTGCGAATACATGCTATTATCGCTGAATCTGTATTCACAATTGTGTTTGTTGATCATTTGTTTAATTTTATTATTTAAAGCAAGAAAGACAATTGCGTTCTTATGGTATTGTCACACGGTAAAAAATAAAACCGATACGTCTAGTATAAAGTAAACCCCTTCCTTATACAAATTACCATCATATCAATAAAATATATGTATGTACTATTAAAAACAGATATTTGAGACAGTTGTAAACGGCTAATTTAATGTATTGCCCCTGCAAAGCGATAACGATATAACTGTTCATCACACTAATTCTTCTGTAAAATAACGTATTCGCGTTGTTTGAGTGTGTACCTTTTTACTATGAAAATACGTACTATACTCAGAAAAGTATCCACTAATATATTTTATTGTTTTTCGATACCTGTATGAAATATTTAAACAAAAAATAAAGTCAATGTAATTTTAATAATCTTCCAATAAAATGCTTACAATTTTTTTCTGAATCAATTCCATATTTTTGGTTAAACAACAAGCACAAACTGAACAGGTGTAAAAATCACAAAACAGGAACGTGTGAGTAGACAACTAATTGTCGCCCTTGTGCCATTAAACGTTCGACGTATGTCAGTTAAAATTCCTCCTGCTCGCATGATACCAAGAGCATGGTTTTGCTCTGCCATATTTAAACATGCCATGGGAATTTCACAGGATTTGGATGATTGGAGTATCGCTGGCAATGACAACTTGCACAAAATGTGTGCACATGTTAATTACACAACAGTTCACCGAGTTTTGCCGAGTTATTTGGTATTAAATGATACCGTTTAATAGTAAAAATTCACATGGTATTGAATGTGGAAGAATATGCTCTTTAAATCGCTAGTCATGAATAAAAAATCTGATAAAAATTCATGTTTTTTAAGATACAGATGTATAAAAGTGGATACTTTATTTATTTATTTTTTGACTATGTTCTTTGTGATTTTCATATTTACACCTGTTACGTTTGTGTACTGTGTTTGACAATAAATATGGAATTAATTCAGAAATAAATGACGGCAATTTATTGTAAGATGATTAAAGTTACATTGACTTTATTTTTTATATATATTACATACAGGTATCGAAAAACAATAAGAAATCAAGTGGATACTTTCTTTTTCTGTTGATTACATATAAAAGTTGTATGCAGCAAACATAATTTAATTGAATTTTACATTATCGCATTAATTGCAAAATAATTAGAAGAATAAACGGCCAAAAATAAAATAACCATCCACCTTCTGAAATATTTTAACAAAATACGATATTATGATAACATGATAATTTCGCTCATACGAAATTCATGCGAATATAGTTATGTTAAATATGCAACGTTTTTGTGGCTTTATGCTAACAATGTTTTTGTAAACACTTTAAACATCACGTAAAATTGTATTGAGATTTTTGGTGAACTTTTGCAAATGAATCAAAACAATCATATTAAAATCAAAATTAACACTTTCTTGCTTTAATTCAAACATATTTTTCATATATCTTCAATGGACATTCATTGACATTAGCTATGACGAATACTAAATCCGTGTTACTATTGTTCGTTTGGCGTGCCGTCACCTTTGTTTTAAAGACGAAGTTTGTGAGGGAAACTCGAGGAATACTAGCACTTATCGATGCGAATGACATAAACAAAATTAACGATCCAAATTGCGGGATAGAATACAAGCTCATACAACAAGAACAACGAAATCACTGTTTCACAAACTAACACTGGGAAATTTGCATTTCCTGAAAAATCACCAGGCCCTTATTCACCACTGCATGCTTGACTTTAGGATCAAGAACTTAGACTCATGAAACAATACTTCACCGTGTTCAAAAAATAACTATGCTGGACAAACCGTTCTAAATGAAGAATGATGTACTTTGAGCGTTTGAATACGAAGTAAGAATTAAATTAACGATATCTTAAAACAGAGTGCTTCAAGAATATTCGTTTTCCGTAGTCTTTATTCAAAGTATAGGTTAGTGACTATGGGTTCCGTTCCTAACGACAATTGCCATATGCGGGACGAAGTGTGTATAATAAAACGTTTATAACAGACAATAATATGTTTAAATTAGGGATGGCATCGAATACCAAAATTCGTATTGGAATCTTCGTTTTTTTCATTCAATCGAATATTCGCATAGATTGGTATTCACTATTTTGAACTTTGTAGCCTAGTAGACATAATAGTTATTTTTTGTATGACATATTAGTTCCGATTAGTCAGAACCGTCATATTTTCATTTACAAATTGCGCTTTCTAATTTATGTACTTACTGCACAGAATAAAAACATAAACAACTTCAGTACCCATTTTAAGTGTTCTTTCAATCAAATAGTTAAAACAAACGCATTTGATCAATTAAAAAACGCTCCGATAATCATTAGTTTATCAGCATATTTGAGCGATGTTTCTCAAATATAATGACTGCTTAAACGTTTGATTTCACTTCTGTAATTTATTTGTAGTTACTTCTTTCACAAGTCTAAACGCGAGTTGAAATTACAATTAACAGTAATGTGTTCGTACTGTCTGATGTAATGGCTTAAACAACAATGTGTTGTTTAAGTAAAATACGTTGATTTATTACTTTATTGTCGCAAATAATGGAAATTAATGAAAATTTAAACTTTTAGGTTTCCACCACATAAATGGTCTTTCGGCGATTAGACGTTCGGCGATTAGACGAATTTAGCCCTATCTAAAAAGTAACACTAAATTCGCAGCACGTCTCATGAATTAGACTAATGTAATGGCGTGTTACTGGCGACTAGACGATAAGCGACTAACACCGACCCTTACATTCAATATATTTTAGTCTAAAACGTGACACGGGCCCAAACTATTGAAAACAGGTATCCGGACAAAAATCCCTTGCCCCTTGAAAACACGGTATTAGGTATCTATTGGTGAAATACTGCCTTTATGTTGACTGAAAAATACTTGCTACAATCAGGAAAGTATTGGTTTTTAAAAAGCTCTACAAATTTGCGAATATTCGAATAGCGCTTTAACTATTCAAAATGGCAATCATTCAATCGAATATTCAAATATTTGAATAGATTTACCATCCCTAGTTTAAATTGTACATTCTTTCGGTAACGGGGGAATAATACTACAATGTTCGTCAGTTATTAAATATATGAGTCTGCACACCCTGCGTTGGAAAGGACAAAATGTATGTAGCCGTTAAATATTAAAATATCGCTCATTGTAGGTAGACGATCATTGAATCATGAAATACAGTTTACTGACGTTTTATTTCTTTTTTGTTGTTGTTGTTGTTCAAAACTTCATTTAAGTATTATAAAACAATGCTTCTGATTCCAAATTATATATGGTGGTCAGTAAAAAACGGTTATAAATTTAACGAAGCGCTTTCCGAATAACATCGAACGTCCACAACAAAAAATCATTATTGCATTATTCATTTTTTACAAGTGCCGGGTAAGAAATAACGTTGACCAATACAGTGTCTTAAACATCATTGTGTTAAGCAAGCAAAACAATTCTGTAACTTTAACAACACTTCTTAATTGCAATATTTAAGCTTTCTATTTACTACAAAATTTTACCTGCAACGCTAAATTAAATACATTCCATTCATTTTCATGAGCTAAATCCGAGTATTTATAATAAATATAAATTATATTTAAATACTTCTTTAATATATCCGATCATCATTTGCAAGCACCAATATTCCAACATATCACATAAAATAAATCCTCATGTAAAACCTTATTCCATACCGGCATTCCAAATGCACAGAAGCGCGCACATTAATCCAAGCAGTTTATCCATATTCCTTTTTTTCCAGTGTTCTCGGGTAAGTCCAACAGCAGAGTGACCAACAACAGCAAATCATGCCAATATATACACATCTGGTTTCTATAGCGAATAAACAAACATTCATCAAATATCATTTTGGTTTGAACAAGAATTTCACGTGCATCGAGTGGAGTGCACGCCTTCCAACATCACAAATGACTTGTCAATCATAATGTGAATCCATTAAACACCCCTTCTTATGTCCATTATTCCTGACAGTAACAGAAGAAGCAATGACACGCACGTCTGTTTGAATATGTTTTAACCACGCCTACAAAGTTTCAACTTGGCATTTCAGGAGATACTCACGCCCCCATTGTTTTCATGATGTGTCAATCATATCGATAACCGGTTGGCGAACGGGTGAAACATTTTACACAGCATTACAAAGGTATCAGAGGACTGACATCGACAAACTAGTTTTTCTTGTAAAAAGACACAGCGCCTTTTGCAAAAAGGCATTACCAGCATGCTTGCGTGAACATGAATGATCAACTGAGGTGTGTGTCCGCTAAAGGCAATGAAAAGAAATGTAAACCACTGAGTCCATGCAAAACATTGTTCTTAGTCCATAAATTACGGATGTATAGAAAAACGACGGCGACATTACGAGAACATTTAAATGCAACACGGGGATTGAACAACAGATCTACTGATGTGTTCTGGCAATACTTAATGAAAATATCGCAGAGATCATACAAATAGGCTTGCAATAAAATATAATTCGATGACAATACACAAATATTAAAATAAACTTGTAATACATTATTTTTCAAAATAAATTATAATACAAATGCATGTTTTTGTCTTGCATATTCAGGGTTATACAAGACATTTGCGAATTCGAGAAACGCGGGGCTTTAATTGCTTTTTATTTTTTGTCATTACCGGCAAAAACCGGCTACAGAATTTACGATGTTGGTCTTTTGTCTAGCATGGTCGGAACATGTCTTGAACTGCAAAATCAATTCCACATTTCAAAATCTTGCAAGCCATTAGTCATTTCCTGCCATGTCAGCGTTATGGGAGAAATCTGAGACGATTCTCACCATCTGTTGAATGGGGTATCAGAGGTTCTCACCATGTGTATTTATAGAATGGGTGTCCGATTTCTCACCATGTGTATTTATAACTCAGATGGGATCCTAGCATTGAATGTGACGGGTCGATGCGAAGTCAGCTTAAATTTGATTAATTTAAAATCTGAAATATAAACATGTTCAGTCTTAGGTCTAGCTGGTACTAGCTGGAAGTAGTTTACAGTCTAGGTCAATAAGTGTATAAATAATCCTATATTGTTAATAATCGACGGTGTCGAATGCATAGTTCGTTAGGTTTGACAAGACACCTCGTTAATCTTCGGCGGCATTCGGAAAGTGTTCTGTTATTTTCGTAAGCATGAACTAAGACAATTTAAAATCAACAATTAGAAAATCTATTTTTAAATCACAATTCTTTCGTACGCGGATCTATTAAACGCCGGAACCGTTTTAGTCTGTTTATTTTGTTCGCATAAACATATACATGAATATCACATCTTTAATGCAGTATTTGCTGGGTAACAATCTGTTAGAGCTTGGAACAAATTTTGTAGTATACATTGCTGATTGATATATTTACTGTTGCTATGATATCGACTCACCCCTTGTTGACTCATTACTATTTGAAAGAAGATTTGCGCCATATGTATCAAGATCATTGTGTTTTTATTTATGTTAGTGACATGACATTTATTTACGTGTGCTTATTATACAAACTGCATTAAATAATACTAATTGATATTTAATTATTAATTATATTATATAAAAAAATGTATTATAATTTCATAGCTAAAGTCTGAACACACACATTAAGTTACAGAACTTCAGAATATAAAAGATATGAACAGATTATAATAATGGGATAAATTAATTTACAATAGGGCAAATTGTTTCATATGGTGGGAGCTGCCATTAAAAGCTGGGCGAGTCGACATATAAATATATTAAAACTGATTTAAAAACAAAATATATGATAATTAAGTGATCAGAGGGTTTGTAGTAATAGTAGCTCAGTGGCTTAGCCAGAGGCAAATTTAAGCCGAGGCAATGTAGAGGGTCCGAGTCTGGGGGGGGGGGGGTGCACACCCCTTCCCAGATTTTTTTTTACCTAGAACGTCTCTGATCCGTTTTTGAGGCTACATAAACCATGTTTTAACACAAAATAACCAGAATCATTAATTATGCCGTACATGTATGTACAATCTTTCCTGAAATCAACAATTTAACAATGAGCGATCGAGAAATATAAGGATCAAGAAACCTGATGCTCCGAGTATAGTAACACAGGGTTACGTCCATTTTAATGCGTTCTCTTTGTAATAGCGCATGTTTAATTAATTTAACAAACATTCTTTAATAAATGATATAAATATGCAAATTTTTGCTCAGGCAGCTCGGCGTGCCTCAGTGTGGCTACGACGCTGTAGATGAAGTGGTCAGAGTTTGTCAATCAATGACAATGTCATAACTATAGCTGTATCAAGTGACAATTGTTAAGTCTACTTCCACTGCCTCTATGTTGTTTTTTGTTTACTAGCCTCCTTCACTTAATTTAGTATAATTTAAAGATCGACTTCTGTAAAATTAAATAGTTCTATCCATTGCAATTTAAATTCATTGTAAATTCGTGATTAAAATGAACAATAGACTAGTTTGAATCACTCCTTATTATGTATTTATTTACGCCGATTTTTCGGCGTAGCTGTCTAAGATCACTTTTGACCTAGATTTCTTGCGATAATTATGCAGCGGGAAAATTGAATGCCAATAGAATTGGGCAAATTTTCTAATTTTAGGGAATGCAAACTTACAACAATGGTTTAATGTATACCAACAACTGTTGCATACTTTAGGGGATTAAAATGTTACATAAGCGGTTAAAATAAAGTTATAAACATTTTATTGATACACACTCTAGAACTGAGCATAAGTATAAACATATTTTCTCATTGTATGTCGTGAACAGAATATTATGTTCATTCCCAGAATTAATACACTATTTTTTTTAGCCTAGCGGTACGCTCTATTTGATTCTAGCGAGTTCAACACACTCACGATCATTCTAAAAATAGCCCGCGTTTAGCTGCCGGTATATAGACGATTCCAGAATCGACAAATTGACGGCCGCCATTTTGTTAGTCATGTGACCTGTCCGCCATTACGGTACTGAAGAATAGATAAAACTTCAGAAAGTCAATTGGCTGAAAAGATTCTCAGAATATTATGGAAAAACTCGCTGAAATTCGTAAGTTAAATTTTTTATGTTCACGGAATACGATGTTTGAACTCCCTTGTAATATGTTCGTGGCATGTGTTTACTGAATTCGCTCGTTAGACAGCTGACAAGTCAAAAGATCAATGTACATGTAAACATAAACAACCGACTGTCGAGTGACTTTTTCATCGTTTTGTGTAAGGATAGAATCTAGTTTGGATATTTGATTCGGTGAATACATTACTTATTGACGTAATTGACATTTTTTATTAAAGGGCCTACTGTTGAAATACCTTTTTAGTGACCACCTAGATTAAGTATATTGTTTATGGTGTTTTATTTATTTTCTAGGATTACCCCAGATGATGCCAGCTGGTCTAAGAACAGTCCAAATCAATGACCACGGTTAGAATATGAAGACCTTGTGGACTATATGATACATAAAAAAGCCTATGATGGAAGACAAATGAAAGCATTTAGATCTTTGTATGGGAAAAACTATGTGGACAGTGGATGGCTTGGTGATATATATTACTGTAAGGATGGAACACAACACTTCTTCAAAATAAATCAGTCTATTGAAATGAAACTCATCTGTAAGGCAGATGATTCGAACAATTTTTTAGACTGTTCAATTATTCATTTAAGATTAAAAACTATTTTAAATAATAACGTCAGGCATCAGAATATTGATATACTTCTGTTTACTTATATTGAATATAGGAAATGATTTATATAACCAAAGTTATTTTGTTCACTTTTACTCGCTTCTCATTTGATTTTTTTATTTATTTATCTCCACTAACACTTCAACTAGTATAATTTTTAAGATTTGTAATATTTGTTATGTGCAATTATGATGATTTGATAAAAAATTAAAATTAAGAAAATTATTGTGTTGCTTACATTATTTGAATAAAATATGTTGCAAATGATGTTAATCTTGAAACTAAGACTGTATATATTTGCTGTAAAAGTCTTGTACTTTGTGAGATTTTAAAATTGTTGTTTTTGTTCATTCTTACTAGCACTAATATATACATGCATTTATAAAATACATATAGTAGCCCATTACCCAATTACTTGTAGTATTATAGTGTCAAACTCATAAAATTTACAGAATAAATCCTCACATGATACAAATATTTTACAGTATTACAGTATATCGTAGGGTCTAAAAGTAAAGTAACACTGACAGGGAAATATGTTTATTAATATTAATGTACACATTTTAATGAATAATGTAGATCAGTGTTACATTTAAATTAATGTTAATAGTACTGTCAAACTGAGACCAGTGTAAAACCTTGCATCCGAGTCATTAGTGACATTGTCAATAGAAAATTCAGCTGAAGTTTGTTGGCATGAAGCATTCCTTGTCTTTTTAGTATATCCATACTTGTGGTCTAAAGCAACGATGTCAATTGTCTGGGTGGTTGAATCTACCATCTTTGGCTTGTTGTAACACTGACCAGGATTAAGGGTACAACACACAGAAGAACACTCCTGGCTGATATTTGAATTAAATACAGATGCTGGTAATGGGGTTGCTGTTAGAATGTCTGAAGTACAGGAGGTTTCAAGAGTTGACAACTGTTTGCTCTCTGAAGCTGATCTATGAGTATTCATGTTCAATGACTTCCTCACCAATGGTGGCCTTCTTGCAGGTGTAGTCATGTCTTGGACTGTATAACCCATGTTTAATATTGGTATGGGATTTTCCTTGGTTGGACGTCCATCAACAAAGTGAACCGAGCAAACCTGAAAGACAAAGAAAAATATTATTATCTACTGAATGACTACAATAAACAATGGTAATAGTGAAACTACAAAAGATCGAAAAATTTAACCGGGGGGGGGGGGGTGTAAAATTTTACTCGCCCACTCGAATTGGTGACTCAAATGCTCCGGGCTAATAGGTGACCCCTTTTAAGATCAGCACCCTTATTTTGAATCAGGTTCTTGTCTGGGAGAGAGGTGATTAGGCTGTGTCGATTTGTGCGCTCGTGGGGGTAATATTTTCATTGACAGCTTTTATTTTCCCTAAACATATCAATAAACGTTGATATTCAAAATATATTTGGAGAAAAATCATGTCTTGGTATGGGTGACTGTGAAACTTAGGGCGACTACGAAGTAACAAAGTACAAACTAAGGGCGACTTGATTTTGTCAGCTGGTAGCCCTGCAGGGCGAGTGGCTTTTAACAGATTTTTAAACCCCTGGGGGGGGGGAGGCAGGATATATTATTCGTTTGCTATCAGTGCATGCAAGGTACCATTTTCAAACAGAATCTATAACATGTCCATATTGCTTTTATTTCTACTTTCCTTAGAATAAACATCGTCAGTACTATACGTATAATGTCGTTCAAACATATTTCACTGAGCCTCTGAGGCAGAGTTTTTTTATACACAAGAATAGTGTTTATACACATGTACACTAGATACTACAATAGGTTTAAATAATTACCAAAGACTTAGATGCTGGGTTGAAGTCCTTTCTGTTAAAAGATTTAATCCATAGCCGTCTTTTTTCTTCGTCAGCTGGAATACAGTGGAGTTTGTAGGGCTGTAAACACGGACAGTCTTTATGTTTACTGTTATGTTCTTTACACAATGAAATGTTCCAATCGTGAAGCTTTTTTTGACTATTCGTACATCCCACTACAACACATTGCTTTCCACCACTCCTTTGATAAGGCATTACCACAAAGAAATACAAAAAACTAGCGTAAATATTGCAAGAAAGAAACGATTGTTTTAATCGCTCAGCTGTACAGTAGGTCACAATATACTAAAAGATTTCCTTAACAAATTCAATGTAAAAGCAATAAATTCAACAAAAAATAAACTCAACATTTTGCGCGTAGAGACCCTCATAACCATACCTTTTCTTAAAGAGCATTCCGAGCCGAATTGATTTAGACAATAAAAAAGATAGGTCATGTGATATGTAAGAAAGAACTCGACGCGAATCAAAGTTCACTGTTTTACGGCCATCTTTTTACCGGCTACTCTCCAGTTGAAGGTATACTGCCAACTGTCAAAGTCTCGTCATGTAGTCTCCAACCTTCAAGCGAAACAGTGAATTTTTAGTACACAACAATGTTTTTCCTACCACACGTACAAAGAAATATTCAAAAATAAAGTCATGGCAAGTGACTATACAGAAAATTGTGTCTTCAAATAAATGGTGTTGATTTATTTAGAGAGTATAGCATTGCACACCTGAAATATTTAGTATACTGTAACCTATAAGAGAAATTTGTTCTCATTAAAATTAGTTTTTCTTGCATATAATTATCTTCCCATGCATATTGCACCAATATATTAAGTTTGGCTTGTATATCTGTCCATTTGGCCATTTTATTTCATATTTTCAAACACAGGTGATTTTGGTCGGAAGCCGGTGATTTCAAGCGTCTTGAAGCTTAAATGTCCCTCTAACAATTAAAGCTGATATTTGCAATATTTGTGACAAAATACCCAAACAAACCAAACAAACATGTATGGGGGGCTTATGTGGGGTGAGGAGAGAATGACTTTGTTAGATATTTTTACTCTAAGCCATTTTGATAATGTATTTTTTGTGTATTTTTTTTAAAAAATCACCCCAAAAATGTAAATTTAATAGAAAAAAAATTCCAATTTCATCCAAGACAATTAACAAATTAGTCAAAATGGGAGATCAAAGATACTTTGAAGTGTAGAAATCAATCAGCTTCCAGTAATTGCTTGTTTCAAACCAATAAAGTGTAAAATCTTTAAAGCACCTTGTTTGTCGCAGCCTCTTTAATTACAGGCCACCAATTATATATTCTAGTATATAATGTCATGAGTGCCTTTAAACTGCAGCAGGTGGTCAATTTGCATTGCCTGCTCACATTTAGAGGTTTAAGGGAATACAAAATTGCATATTTTGGGCACAAAATAAGTACTTTGACTTTTTTTAAGGTGGCAATCTGGTCAAAATGGGGTTCATAACCAAGCAAAAGAAAAAGTTGCTCAATGTTGGTTTTAAACGAGGTGGGACTAGTCCGGTGAAGGGGAAAAAACATAATTATGAAAGAAGGTCAAATTCCAACACAACCTATGTAAGGTTAGAAAGGTCATCCTTTGAAGCACGGGTAGCTTACAATGACAAGGTTCTTACTTTTCGGGATGTAGACGGCTCTCAAACCCCAGCTAAGCCCTTGCGTCCGACAGCGAACAAGATTCGCCATGTAGACCTGTTACGGGTTCCTGCTCCATCAAAAGTCCATCCCGACTTACTTACGAACAAGGTCTATGTCCCCGCCCTACTCCAGTCTATGATGTCCTCTGAAAATAGAAAGCATAGGTTAAGAAGTGATAAATGTAGGGGCGACTTGGTAATTGACGGCAGTGCTTCCATAAAGTGGGGCTTAGGCTGGGAGGAAAGGTTAAAATGTACAAGATGCAGATATGTAGGCAAGCATTATAAGCTTTACAATGAGGTTCCATCAAGTACCAGGGGCAGAAAGGCAGCTCAGATCAATGTAGGCTTCCAAATAGGTGTTGCAAGTACTTCTATTGGGAACACAGGTTCCCGCAGAATTCTCAACACAACCAATATCATTGCTCCCTCTCCACTCGCTATGCAAAAACAAGCAAATAAGGTCAATACTGCCCTTAAATCCCTAAATGAGAGAAGCATGTACCAGATTAGAGAAAACTTAGTTGCTGAAAA
Organism: Congeria kusceri; assembly: GCA_027627225.1. Lineage (NCBI taxonomy): Eukaryota > Metazoa > Mollusca > Bivalvia > Myida > Dreissenidae > Congeria > Congeria kusceri. The sequence goes on along the minus strand of JAPFQT010000233.1, from coordinate 3,674 downwards.
TGCCAAAATTGGTCAAAAAGATCCCTCTAAGGTAAATGTTGAAGGGGACACTTGCTACAACAATCCAATTTTTAACTCTGACGCGACACCCTTTCAAGCCGGAACTATTGCCATAAGTACTATGTGTGAAAACAATACCAGAAACAAGCAAATTGTAGGGGTACAAGTAGCAAATAAACTATGCAGGACTGCATCAATGCTTAGGAATAAGGGTAAACCTGTTCAGTGCCCCAATCATAGGGGGCATTGTTCTGCAAATGTTTCAGAGAGGGAACCAATAGGTGATGAAGGCAAATGGAATAGGTTGTTAGGTGACCAGATCTCTAAGGACATCAAAATAGCAAATTTCACTTGTGATGGGGACAGTAGGGCATTCCAAGGTGTTCGTAACTCTCACGGTCACAATGTGGGTCATCTTAAGGATCTGAGGCACCTAGGCAACTCGCTGAAGCGCGAGCTCAACAAAGCGCCTTTCTCAAAGGGCATGCTCAAGGGTCATTCCAAGTCTAATATCAGGAGTCGGTTCGCTCTCTCGGTCAAAGCTAGGGGTATGGCTGAGCTTAAAGCTGCCCACAATAAACACCAGGGTGACATCAAGGTTCTAAAGAAGGTCATGGTTGATGTAATCGCAACCATTGTTCTATGCTTCAGTGGTTACTGCGGTACTCATTGTGCAAAGTACAGTTATGTCTGTGCTGGTACAAATAGGCAAGCTAAGAATTTCATGCCAGACAATGTCAAGGTTAAAATGGTTGACAGTGACCAACAAGTCCTTAAAAAATGCATTGAAATGGTTTTAGGTCCAGCTGCTCTTGACGCTACCAAACTTTTAACCACAACCCAAAAAAGTGAAGCAGTAAACAGGTCGTACCAAGCTGTCAATCCTAAAACTGTGACTTTCTCACGCAACTGTGTAGGTCGAATTCACGGGCAGGTTCACAAATTAAACAATGGCTATGCTGACTCTGTAATTGCAAAAACCACTGAACTAAATGCTAACCTTACCCAGGGGTCAAAGATTATTAAGCAGATAGCATATGAGGACCGCAACGACCTTAACCGAAAGCAAACATCCGCTACCAACAAAGCACGAGCTTTACGTGCCAGGACGCGGAATTATCGATACAAACTGCATGAGGAATTACACTACGGCAAGGGCATGAGTGACCCCAAACCTGATTATGACAGTCTTCCACACCTTAAGCATCATAAATATGCTTAGTTGATTGTGTACCTGATAATAAATTGTTATTATTACCTGTTTTGGCATAAGAGACCTCTAACAAGTGGCCCTCGCGTCAGCATCAGGCGTTCCTCTACCTGAAAAAGGCAAAAATACCCAATAGAAATAGATATAAAATGAAAAAAAACATGCATTTATGTATTTTAAGTGTATTTCTATGAATAAAAGGAAGTGATAAAGCTTGTTGTATTCATGTTTTTACCAAATATGCAGGCTGGCTCAGTTCCATGCCCGCTGCACTGTCCGAACTGTAAACATGTCCGCCGTTCCATGTTGGTGGAATGGGGCTCTATGTTTAAATGTTCAGGCTTAACACACAAGCTATTGTTGCATAAGTGGCTCACAGAGTCCCTGGCGTTCAGTTCTGACTTCATGTAGCACATTAACGCTACACGGTGAACCAAGTATGTCTCTGATTTTATGTCCGAAGGCAATTTAGCCCTCATTCGGCCATAATAGGGTAAGGAACTATTTGAAATACAACCATTCCAGATCAAACAGTCTGAATTGATGCATTTAATGCACTTATTTTCTACTCTTTTGCTCAGAAATGACCAAAAATCTGCTTTCTCATCCATATTTTGCACTTGCAGACGATATTTTATTTTAACCCAAAGTCAGTTTAAGAGAAATTTGTTCTCATTAAAATTAGTTTTTCTTGCATATAATTATCTTCCCATGCATATTGCACCAATATATTAAGTTTGGCTTGTATATCTGTCCATTTGGCCATTTTATTTCATATTTTCAAACACAGGTGATTTTGGTCGGAAGCCGGTGATTTCAAGCGTCTTGAAGCTTAAATGTCCCTCTAACAATTAAAGCTGATATTTGCAATATTTGTGACAAAATACCCAAACAAACCAAACAAACATGTATGGGGGGCTTATGTGGGGTGAGGAGAGAATGACTTTGTTAGATATTTTTACTCTAAGCCATTTTGATAATGTATTTTTTGTGTATTTTTTTTAAAAAATCACCCCAAAAATGTAAATTTAATAGAAAAAAAATTCCAATTTCATCCAAGACAATTAACAAATTAGTCAAAATGGGAGATCAAAGATACTTTGAAGTGTAGAAATCAATCAGCTTCCAGTAATTGCTTGTTTCAAACCAATAAAGTGTAAAATCTTTAAAGCACCTTGTTTGTCGCAGCCTCTTTAATTACAGGCCACCAATTATATATTCTAGTATATAATGTCATGAGTGCCTTTAAACTGCAGCAGGTGGTCAATTTGCATTGCCTGCTCACATTTAGAGGTTTAAGGGAATACAAAATTGCATATTTTGGGCACAAAATAAGTACTTTGACTTTTTTTAAGGTGGCAATCTGGTCAAAATGGGGTTCATAACCAAGCAAAAGAAAAAGTTGCTCAATGTTGGTTTTAAACGAGGTGGGACTAGTCCGGTGAAGGGGAAAAAACATAATTATGAAAGAAGGTCAAATTCCAACACAACCTATGTAAGGTTAGAAAGGTCATCCTTTGAAGCACGGGTAGCTTACAATGACAAGGTTCTTACTTTTCGGGATGTAGACGGCTCTCAAACCCCAGCTAAGCCCTTGCGTCCGACAGCGAACAAGATTCGCCATGTAGACCTGTTACGGGTTCCTGCTCCATCAAAAGTCCATCCCGACTTACTTACGAACAAGGTCTATGTCCCCGCCCTACTCCAGTCTATGATGTCCTCTGAAAATAGAAAGCATAGGTTAAGAAGTGATAAATGTAGGGGCGACTTGGTAATTGACGGCAGTGCTTCCATAAAGTGGGGCTTAGGCTGGGAGGAAAGGTTAAAATGTACAAGATGCAGATATGTAGGCAAGCATTATAAGCTTTACAATGAGGTTCCATCAAGTACCAGGGGCAGAAAGGCAGCTCAGATCAATGTAGGCTTCCAAATAGGTGTTGCAAGTACTTCTATTGGGAACACAGGTTCCCGCAGAATTCTCAACACAACCAATATCATTGCTCCCTCTCCACTCGCTATGCAAAAACAAGCAAATAAGGTCAATACTGCCCTTAAATCCCTAAATGAGAGAAGCATGTACCAGATTAGAGAAAACTTAGTTGCTGAAAATGCCAAAATTGGTCAAAAAGATCCCTCTAAGGTAAATGTTGAAGGGGACACTTGCTACAACAATCCAATTTTTAACTCTGACGCGACACCCTTTCAAGCCGGAACTATTGCCATAAGTACTATGTGTGAAAACAATACCAGAAACAAGCAAATTGTAGGGGTACAAGTAGCAAATAAACTATGCAGGACTGCATCAATGCTTAGGAATAAGGGTAAACCTGTTCAGTGCCCCAATCATAGGGGGCATTGTTCTGCAAATGTTTCAGAGAGGGAACCAATAGGTGATGAAGGCAAATGGAATAGGTTGTTAGGTGACCAGATCTCTAAGGACATCAAAATAGCAAATTTCACTTGT
>JAPFQT010000232.1:300000-302000 GCA_027627225.1 Congeria kusceri | reverse complement strand
TAGTAGTAGTAGTAGTAGTAAGTAGTAGTAAGTAGTAGTAAGTAGTAGTGTAGTGGTAGTGTAGTGGTAGTAGTAGTGGTAGTGTAGTGGTAGTGTAGTGGTAGTGTAGTGGTAGTGTAGTGGTAGTGTAGTGGTAGTGTAGTGGTAGTGTAGTGGTAGTGTAGTGGTAGTGTAGTGGTAGTGTAGTGGTAGTGTAGTGTAGTGGTAGTGTAGTGGTAGTGTAGTGGTAGTGTAGTGGTAGTGTAGTGGTAGTGTAGTGGTAGTGTAGTGGTAGTGTAGTGGTAGTGTAGTGGTAGTGTAGTGGTAGTGTAGTGGTAGTGTAGTGGTAGTGTAGTGGTAGTGTAGTGGTAGTGTAGTGGTAGTGTAGTGGTAGTGTAGTGGTAGTGTAGTGGTAGTGTAGTGGTAGTGTAGTGGTAGTGTAGTGGTAGTGTAGTGGTAGTGTAGTGGTAGTGTAGTGGTAGTGTAGTGGTAGTGTAGTGGTAGTGTAGTGGTAGTGTAGTGGTAGTGTAGTGGTAGTGTAGTGGTAGTGTAGTGGTAGTGTAGTGGTAGTGTAGTGGTAGTGTAGTGGTAGTGTAGTGGTAGTGTAGTGGTAGTGTAGTGGTAGTGTAGTGGTAGTGTAGTGGTAGTGTAGTGGTAGTGTAGTGGTAGTGTAGTGGTAGTGTAGTGGTAGTGTAGTGGTAGTGTAGTGGTAGTGTAGTGGTAGTGTAGTGGTAGTGTAGTGGTAGTGTAGTGGTAGTGTAGTGGTAGTGTAGTGGTAGTGTAGTGGTAGTGTAGTGGTAGTGTAGTGGTAGTGTAGTGGTAGTGTAGTGGTAGTGTAGTGTAGTGTAGTGGTAGTGTAGTGTAGTGTAGTGGTAGTGGTAGTGTAGTGGTAGTGTAGTGGTAGTGTAGTGGTAGTGTAGTGGTAGTGTAGTGGTAGTGTAGTGGTAGTGTAGTGGTAGTGTAGTGGTAGTGTAGTGGTAGTGTAGTGGTAGTGTAGTGGTAGTGTAGTGGTAGTGTAGTGGTAGTGTAGTGGTAGTGTAGTGGTAGTGTAGTGGTAGTGTAGTGGTAGTGTAGTGGTAGTGTAGTGGTAGTGTAGTGGTAGTGTAGTGGTAGTGTAGTGGTAGTGTAGTGGTAGTGTAGTGGTAGTGTAGTGGTAGTGTAGTGGTAGTGTAGTGGTAGTGTAGTGGTAGTGTAGTGGTAGTGTAGTGGTAGTGTAGTGGTAGTGTAGTGGTAGTGTAGTGGTAGTGTAGTGGTAGTGTAGTGGTAGTGTAGTGGTAGTGTAGTGGTAGTGTAGTGGTAGTGTAGTGGTAGTGTAGTGGTAGTGTAGTGGTAGTGTAGTGGTAGTGTAGTGGTAGTGTAGTGGTAGTGTAGTGGTAGTGTAGTGGTAGTGTAGTGGTAGTGTAGTGGTAGTGTAGTGGTAGTGTAGTGGTAGTGTAGGTAGTGTAGTGGTAGTGTAGTGGTAGTGTAGTGGTAGTGTAGTGGTAGTGTAGTGGTAGTGTAGTGGTAGTGTAGTGGTAGTGTAGTGGTAGTGTAGTGGTAGTGTAGTGGTAGTGTAGTGGTAGTGTAGTGGTAGTGTAGTGGTAGTGTAGTGGTAGTGTAGTGGTAGTGTAGTGGTAGTGTAGTGGTAGTGTAGTGGTAGTGTAGTGGTAGTGTAGTGGTAGTGTAGTGGTAGTGTAGTGGTAGTGTAGTGGTAGTGTAGTGGTAGTGTAGTGGTAGTGTAGTGGTAGTGTAGTGGTAGTGTAGTGGTAGTGTAGTGGTAGTGTAGTGGTAGTGTAGTGGTAGTGTAGTGGTAGTGTAGTGGTAGTGTAGTGGTAGTGTAGTGGTAGTGTAGTGGTAGTGTAGTGGTAGTGTAGTGGTAGTGTAGTGGTAGTGTAGTGGTAGTGTAGTGGTAGTGTAGTGGTAGTGTAGTGGTAGTGTAGTGGTAGTGTAGTGGTAGTGTAGTGGTAGTGTAGTGGTAGTGTAGTGGTAGTGTAGTGGTAGTGTAGTGGTAGTGTAGTGGTAGTGTAGTGGTAGTGTAGTGG